>APFE030136250.1:32586-60015 GCA_000404065.3 Pinus taeda
TCCAGGGTCTGGGAACTACTTCCCAGACATCATTCTCCATAATAGAATCATATTCTATGGTCATAGCATCCTTCCATAGTTAATGCTTGACGACATCTGAGAATGATGAAGGCTCATTTTGTATGATCGTGCTCATGATGGTCAAGTATCCATGATACCTGTTAAGTTTCTTACTTTGACGGAAGGTTCCTCAGGCTGCAGCATGTCCTTCAACATCATCGGTAACCCCTTAAGCCATGAAGGCCTCTTTCTAGAAGAGGAAGGCTCATATGGAGGAGGATCAATCGGATCCATGGGTTCTTCTATATCAGGCATTGATTCATCATCCTTTTCTTTCGGTTCCCTGGTGTCGGCTTCTTGAGAGCTCCTCAAAGTCGGAAGATTGTTCACCTTGCTGAGAGCCATATCTTCGTCAAAGGTGACATCATGATTAATTACGACTTCCCTTTGACCGGCTACATAGATTCTATAGCCTTTAGTATTTTCACCATAGCCCATGAAAACTCCCTTCTTTCCATATGCACCCAATTTATTTCTTTTCTCTTTCGGCACATGAATATATACAGGGCTTCCAAAAATTCTAAAATGAGAAACATCAGGTTTCTTACCGGTGAACTTTTCTTTAGGAGTCTTCGAACCCAATGCTTGATGAGGGCATTGATGGCAGTGTTTGTAGTTTCAGCCCATAGAAACTTCGGAAGTCTTTGATCATGTAACATGGCCCAGACAGCTTCCATCATTGTGTGGTTCTTCCTTCCCGCCACACCATTTTGCTTGGGAGTATCTAAACGCCAGCCTCAGATATGCCTGAGTAAACCAACTGTAATACATCGGAGGTCTTGCTTTGGCTTGAGGGGAATGGTCCCCTTTTAAGCTTTCCTTCGACACATCCTAGACATACACCTTCTTCCTCTACTCCGAATTCAGGCATCCCTGTCACCATTTGTCTTACACCGAGTATAGCTTTATAATGAAGGGGGGTGAACCTTTAATGCCAAAGTTCGAACTGAAGAAATGTGTCATAAGACATGACACCTAGCAGACTTCCATTGACCTGATATAATGAATCAACACTAAACCCAAGAGTAAAGGCATCTTTAACATTATTTTTCCATATACATACCTTGCCATTGCTGAAGGTTACCTTGTAGCCTTTGTCTTCCATTGTCGAGATGGACTCTAGGTTCTTTTTGAGGTCAGGTACATTCAGACTTTCTAGCCTTCTTGAATGGTTGTCCTCTTCCTCGATCCCTAGCTCTCCTTGATCTTCAAGGGTTAGATTGATAGACATCTTCCATCTCTGATAGTCAGCTTCTCACAGAGCTTGTCTTTAGCAGGAAAGAGTGTTGAGGACCCCATAGTTCTTTTAGGATAGCCTTAACAATCTTCTCTTTGATGATTGCCCGTGCTCTTGCTCGGGCTTTGTCTTCACCTGGGCTCTGATACCATGTTAAATTATGGTATGTTCTATGCTTATAACAGTTTACTTATTTTTCTTATTATATTCCACCGATTAGCAATCACATGTACATAAAGGAAAGTGCAGATAAAACATTAAACGATCGACAGAAAACAAGCCAAGACAAGAGACACAAGATGTGGCAGCTAGCCAAGGACAAAGCCCACAATGTGTGGGGAAACCCTTTGATCAAATCTTCTTTTATCTTCAATAATTCAGTAGAGAGAAATAATACAATGAATCTGATTCATATCAGCAGTAGCAAACCCTGGATCAGCAGCATCAGCATTAGCAGCTTCATTATCAAACTAGGGCAGACGATATCTCACAAACCGACCGTCGGATTGACTTCATTCCACCACCAAAAGTATCGGATTTCAGAGGAGGTTCAGATGAACCTATAGTGCAGTTCAGATGAGGATATCTTCTAGGCCACGCAAGTCAATCTTTACTTCTGCAGTTGCAGCTTCAGTTTCAGTAGTTTCCGGCTTCAAACTAGGGCAGTTGATATCTTGCAAACCGTTCATTGGATTGACTTCATTCCACCACCAAAAGTTGCAGCTTTCAGAGGAGGTTCAGATAAACCTATAGCATAGTTCCAAAGAGGAGATCTTCTAGGCCACGCAAGTCAATCTTTACTTCTATAGTTGCAGCTTCAAATTCAGTAGCTTCCGGCTTCAAACTAGGGCAGTCGATATCTTGCAAACCGTTCATCGGATTGACTTCATTCCACCACCAAAAGTTGCGGCTTTCAGAGGAGGTTAATATGAACCTACAGAATAGTTCCAAATAGGATATCTTCTAGGCCACGCAAGTCAATCTTTACTTCTGCAGTTGCAGCTTCAGTTTCAGCAGTTTCCGGCTTCAAACTAGGGCAGTCGATATCTTGCAAACCGTTCATCGGATTGACTTCATTCCACCACCAAAAGTTGCGGCTTTCAGAGGAGGTTCAGATGAACCTATAGCACAGTTCCAAAGAGGAGATCTTCTAGGCCTCGCAAGTCAATCTTTACTTCTGCAGTTGCAGTTTCAAATTCAGTAGCTTCCGGCTTCACATGTGTGAGAGAGAGAGACCCATTCCAGTGCAGTAGAGAAGAGACTCATATCTGCGCAGTAGAGAGAGAGAGATGTGATGAGATGAGTGAGTCCAAATGAGGAAAAGTCCTCTTATATTTATACACAATGTTGGTGGGTGAATAGATGCGACTGTTGGGCTTCTGAGCCTACATGAGTTGTAGGTCTGCTTGATAATAATTCCATAATCAAAATAAATTCATATCTCCATGAATACTTATCGGAATCGGATGATCTTTATATCAATCCTACACCTCTCGATGAGAGGAATCTAATAAAAATATTATCATCCTTGAATAAGATGACCCACATGAAGTTTTACCTTGGTTGCCAATTTTAACAAGACTGTAAGCTAGCCCCTTCTCCCTTTTAGTGTGGAGCCAAACTTTCAGTCACTTGTACTTCCCCTGAAGTTGATGCTACCTTATACCGTCAGCTTGTAGGAAAAATTTTGTATCTAACCCATCCCTGTCCTGACCTTTCCTTTGTTGTTGGCATTATTGCTCGGTTTATGCAAAACCCACATGAAAGTCATTGGAAAGCAGTTAAAAGAATACTTTGTTATGTTCGAGGTACAGTTCAGTTTGGGATTCATTGTAGTGTAGAAGCATTTCCTCTATTGGTTGGTTTCACTGATTCCGATTGGGCTAGTGACCTTGATGATCGGAAGTCTACTGTAGGTTATGTCTTCACTCTTGGTTTTGGACCTCTTACATGAGATTGCAAGAAACAAAGTGCCATTTCTCTTTCTTCAGCAAAATCAGAGTATCATGGCGTCGTAGAAGGTAGTAAGGAAGCCTTGTGACTTTGTCAGATCCTGTCAGAGTTTGGCTTTCAGCAACAGCATCTGACTACACTTTGGTGTGATAATAAAAGTGCCATTCAACTATGCAAAGATCCAGTCCAACATCAGCGCAACAAACACATTGAACTACACATGCACTTCATCAGAAATCTCATTCATGACCATGTTCTTGAAGTGCAATATTGTTCAACCGATGATCAAGTTGCAGACATCTTTACAAAGGCTCTCACAGAGAGGAAGTTTACTAAACTTCGATTTATTGTTGGAGTTCAAGAAGTTGTCACTAAGGGGTGATAGGCTCTAATGCCTCCTTCCTTCTCCTATTGTGTCATATTTGTACATCTTTCAATCCTATCCCATGTTGTTCTTAAGGGGGGATGTTAGGATATTCTAACACATAGGAAATAGTTAAGTAAAACTTGGTTTAGTGTAGAGTTAGGTAAAGTGTGTTTCTTTACTATGTACATTTGTCACTTACAATCCGAGGATCATGATATGTTCTAGACATGAAGTGATCTAATGGTTCATTCTCTCATCGGTATTATCGACACTTGATCCGTGGATTAACACCCGATTGGTCCATGATCTCTATTTAAAGAGCATGGAGGGTCATTTGTAGGGTGACCATTCATGAGATAAGCTTATTTAAATTTTATTTCTTTTAATAAATTGCCTGAAGTGGCCGCATTAGCTCAGGCCGTGGACTGTTTCCCTCTTTGAAGGTTTTAACCACGTCAAGAAAACTGGTGTATTGATCCGTGATCTGTTTGTGAGCAGTGTCCTTTGGTGTTCTATCTGAGGAGATTACCCTTTAAATTCCTACAATGAATAGCATGGTCATGATCTTGGTTAGGTGGAAGACCCTCAGGCATTAATCCAAATACCTTGGGATGATTCTTGGCAGCGTTATGGAGATCCAACACAGATGATATTGACATTTGAACATTTAGTGAACATAATTGCGCCATTATATCTTGGTGCCCCTTTTTGAGTAATTTTATTATTCCATTAGAGCTAATCACTTTAGAGGGTTTCCCTTGGATACCTTGAAGTTCAATTTCCTTTCCTATTGAAGTAAATCTTATGAAAAAATCTTGAAAATTAAAGGTCAATGTTCTCAATGATTGTAACAATTGGACCCCTAATACAACATCAACACCACCCATTTGTATTGCAATCATGGGATTGTCCAACAAATACTCCCCCATATTGAGCTTAATACTATAGCACTTCCCTGAACAATTTATGGTGCCTCCATCTGCAATCATTAATTGAAACTCTGGTGCTAGATATATGAAACAATTGAGAAGTTTTATTAATTTATAATTGATGAAGTTCTAGGTATTGCCTGAACCAATTAATGTTGATACCTTTTTCTTTTTGATATATCCTTATGTTACTATTGAAACTAGCAGGATTGGTAAGGTTCGACTTGTTGCCTCACAATCTAGTAGGTCGTGTGAGGGGAGCTCACAAGACAAAACCTAAACCAAGGGACAACAATACAAGGTGTGGCCCATTGTCACCACAACCACTACCTCTTTCTTTTCAGTGGACTTTCACCATGAGGGAGGATTCCTTATATTAGGTCACCTAAAGGATAGCTTTACTGCAAAATAGGCTAAGGAAGGATGCCCTACTTATGAATAAGGCTCAGCTAGCACAACAAAGACAATGCACATCACCCAAAAAGCCTAGTTAAGGCACAACATGACCTAGGGTTAGTGGATAAGCAAGGTTAACAGGCTTATCTAGGATCACAAGGCTAGGAAAAGGCTTACAATAGATGTATATTCTCAATTTATGGCACAAGAATCCTTTAATAAGCTTCAAGTTGGAGCCTAGGGTAAGCTAGGGCTTTTCTAGGGCACAATTTACCTAGGGCAAAGGATGTCAGCCCTAAAAATAGAGAAATTAGCCAGAGGAAAAGGTTGATTTTGAGGAAAATACCTCACAACCAAGCGTTGAATCCCTCCACAAGGTAATTTCACAACCCTAGTTGAAATTTATGCCCTAACTCTAGCTGGTGGCTTTCCTTAAGAGGTTGAAATTAGGTTTTATGGAAGAAAAATATGTTTTAGAGTTAAATTTAAGTGTGATCAACAATGTGACCAAGGTTAGTGTCTCGATCCTAGGTGATCGAGTTTATGGGATAATTAACTTAGGAGAAAACTACTAAACACTAGCAAGGAGTAAGGGAAATATGAAACCCTAGGTTTCAAACACTAGCTATTTTTTTGTGAGGGAGCAATGTCAATGAGGAGAGCTAATTGAAATATTCACTCATGGGATTGTCATACAAATTCTATGAGTGGGTAATGCATGCAATGCCATTACCAAGATTCCATATAAAAAATTTCAACAATAACTAGCACATAGAAAGTCTAGATAATTAACCATTCCATACAATAGCCACAAAATACAAAGATTCACCAAAGACAAGGTACACTTACAAGATAGAATGTGTGAATGAATCCTTTATAGTTCCAAAATGATGACATCTCCAATACCAAAGAATAGCTCCATAAGAAAAAATCCTCAAAGATCACATCTCCACAAGATACAAGATACAATTTAGCTAGGCCGAATTCTCTAAGAGGGCCGAATTAGATCATTGTGTGATGACGAAAATGAATTTTGAGTAACCTCTACTTATATGAGGTTTAGCTTACCTATTTTAGCCTAATGAAGCCCCTAAAGTCAAGTTTGACAATAAATGACCTCGGGTTACAAGCCAACCCATAAGCTAACAACAAATCAAGCCAAATTAGCCCACATGTGTGAGCCGCAACATCTTAAATTGCTAACATCATGCTCAATTAGGGCTCAAAATGCCATGCCAAAGTATGTTGAGGTGTCCAGGTAGATGCCTGGATGATCCAAAAATTGAGGGATGGCCCTCAAACCCACCTCAATATCTTTTATGGGGTCCTAAGTTCCAGCTAGGGCACTGCAACAAGGAAATCAACACACGAGAAATGTAATGTGTGTAGACTTGTGTTTGTATGTGTAAGTAAGTAGTTGTATTATTGATAAAATCTGAATGGTGATACAATGGCCTTCGTGACAGTTGCTTATAAAAGCACTAACTAGTCATGAAGGAGTTGGGTCATGTCTTTTGACCATAAACCCTTTCATAAATAGTAATGATTAAATTAACTAATTAAATAAATAAATAAATTATTATATTTTATCTATTTATTTATATACTATTTATTTATTTGTTCATGACTTAATTATTCATAACATTGCCACCCACTTT
Organism: Pinus taeda; assembly: GCA_000404065.3. Taxonomy (NCBI): domain Eukaryota; kingdom Viridiplantae; phylum Streptophyta; class Pinopsida; order Pinales; family Pinaceae; genus Pinus; species Pinus taeda. The sequence continues at coordinate 39,187 of APFE030136250.1, forward strand.
AAAGATGATTTGTCTTCAAAGCATAATAAAAATGGTTTTCTCTAGCTGAACACGTTGCTACAAAATGACATCTATTTTCTTTGACTTGTTTGTGTCTCCTGAGTTGATGACATTCTCATATGAAATTGCAGCTTCTTTGAAGCTGGGTGCATTAACACCATGTAATTTATATTGTCGTCCTTGCCAACTAAACTCCATGAACTGTTCTTCAAGGTTTGTAATATAACTTCCTAATTTCATTAACCATTCTGCACCTAGCACTATATCCATTTCCTTTAGTGGTAGGGCATATAAAATTGTTTGTAGCTCTAGTTCGTGTCTGAATTGAAACCTTAAGACATTCTCCTATCTCTTCAAACTTTTGCTCAGTAGCGACAGTCATGCTTAGGTCCTTGATTGGGCATATACAAAGATCAAGTTGTTTAGCAAGATCAATGTTTATAATTGTGATATTGCCAGAATCTACAAGTATATTGACATTTATGCCTCTTATGAGCCCCTTAAGTTTAAGGGTTTTAGGTCGTAACCTTCTTGTCATGTTTGCTAGTAGAGTAGTAGGCTTGATGTTCTTTCTCCTTGGAGACTGGTTTCTCTACTTTCGAAGGTGCAGTGGAACGTATTTTGCAATGACTTGTTGTTTTTGACCCATTGAAGAATTGCCTTCTTTATCTTGATTTTGTTGGACACATGAAATTGCAACTAATGAGGGTTCTTGAGGATCTAAATCTTCATTGTGTGTGAAAACAATTTCTTCAAGTTTTTGTACTTCAACTTGCCTTCCATCTACTATTCTATAGTAGTGAACGGACGTGTATTCACATTTATGTCTTGGCGTCCAACTTTCTCCACAATTGCAACAATTGTTTCTCTTTTTTATCTTTTCTTCTAACTCATTACTAGAACTGTCTGATTCCTTCTCAACTTCATAAGTATGCAATTTATTGTTAAGGCATCTGTGTCTTGATGTCCATTTGTCTCCACAATACCTACATTTGTTTGCATTGTTTTTACCTAAGTATTGTTGTTGGTCTTCGTCTTCCTTGAATGATGACATTTTGAACTTATGTTTTTGTTCAATAAGCCTCGCTGCATGTCTAGCTTCTTCGATAGTTTTAGGTTTGTACAATTTCAATTCTGCACAGATATACTCCTTAAGTCCACATTTATATATTTTAAGTAGTTGTTCATTAGTAAATCCTCTTTGTCTTGTAGCTAAACTTCCCATTTGTGGGTGTGTTTGCTTACAAACTCTTTTTGCTTAAGATGAACAAATATTTCGTAGACATCATCTTCTTCTTCTTCATAAAACCTTTTTAGCACAACATCCACAAAATTCTTCCAAAGAAAGGAACAGGTGTCACCTTTGCCAAACCACCATAGGAACCAATCATAAGCCTCTGCTTCCAAATTGTTGGATGTGATCATGATTTTTTCTCATTCACGTATTGGTGGGTTTGATTCAAAAATGGATTTCATTTTATTAACCTAGACATAGTGCCTTTATAGTCTTTTCAATTGTATTTTGGGAGCTCCTTTTTAATCTGTTGATAGTCTCTTTTTGGAAATTTAGTGTAATACTGGCTACCTGAAAAGCATATCTCTGGCGGATCAGTAGGTTCATATACAATCCTACCTTGAGGGTTGGATTCTGGTCCTTGAATAGTTTGGAATGTTAGCAAGTCCACTTTCTCCATTAATTGATTAATATGTTCATTATGGTTGTTAGGGCTTTTGGTGGTTTCATTAATTTTGAAGTTTTTTGGCAATATTTGCTCCATCATCGATGTTAACCATTTTTGTTCTTCTCTAAACTCTGCTTGTGATTTCTCTATGTTACTTAGGCGTTAACGTACACTATTGACTTCGTCTTGGTAATGATTAATGTCAACTTGTAATTCTTCATTGCTCACCATCTTGCCCTTTTTCTTGATGGACTTATTATATATATTTTAAATTAAATTAAATTAATTAATTAACTATATAACTAATTTTATATAATTTTAAATTATATATATGTATATATAAAGACTTTAAGATTGGGCACTTTATGTATACGGGTTCACGACTTATTTGAAAAAGCCACTAAATAGGTGGCTGTTGGGGATAAGGCTAGATTGACAGCACAGAGAAACGGTCGGGGAAAACGTGACAATGTGGAACAAAACACAATGGGAGACGAAGACGAGGGTACAAGGTTTTGATCGACGTGTATGACGGGTGGTTGAAACATGAGCAGTGCGGTGGAATGTTGGAAGAGGGAACGACAACTGAAGACAGACAGAAGTATGGTCAGTTTATTTGAAAGCCGGATAGAATGAAAATAGAGGGTGGTCAGGCATGTCGGTGAGGAATCAGTGCGACTTGTTTGATTGGGGTGAACAATACGACAGACAACATAATCGACGGATAAGGGAACGACTACTAAGGAAGGTTGCCGACGATGGATGCGGCCAGGAAGAATATGGTGACAAGGAGAATGAACAAAGAATAGAAAATGAAGTTGGTCACTGTGGCTAAATGAACGACTTGTGTAGTGGCTTTGAATCTAGAATGAATCACATGGCTCTGATACCACTGCAGTGAGGAAACAAACACACGAGAAATGTAATGTGTAGACTTGCGCTTGTATATGTAAGTAAGTAGTTGTATTATTGATAAAATCTAAATGGTGATATAATGGCCTTCATGATGGTTGCTTATAAAAGCATTGACTGGTAATGAAGGAGTTTGGGTCTGTTAAATTTTTTGATTGTTCTATGATGTATCAGTTACTTTAGCCCAAGTTACTTCTTTATTAACAATGCATCCAATTATTAGCAGTATAACCAATCATAAATGTAACTGAAGAAAGAACAATGTATGTAGTGACAAAGAAGACAATAGCACAACCATAAGAGACTACAGAGTGGTCCAAGACCAGGGAAAAACCCAATGAGGGGAAACCCTTTCAAATCTTCTTCTTTAATAAATTGTCATAAAAAGATTTCAGCAGAAAGTACAATGAGCCCAATACATATGTTTGCAACAGATAACAATTAATCAGATCTACTGATCTACAGTTTTGTATAACAACAGAGAGAAACCCAGATCCACTAGATCACTGAAGCCAAGATGTCAAGCCGTAGATCTGAATCAGGAACGCTCTCATCAAAACTCTCTGTGTGCGTCCAAAACACCCTGGACGCTCTCTCGAACACTCTGTGAGGGTGATTGTGATTGATCGGATGCTCTTGGAAGACTCTATGCATGCATCCGAGGTAAAATACTCTAGAAACCCTTGGACGCTCTCTTACTCTTGCTGTATGTGCATCCGGGATGGCCTAGATGCTCTCTCAGACACTCTGTGTGAGTGTCCGGGGACCAATGCAGTGCGATCTGACTCCAAATCCCTGGACTCTCTCATAATCCTATCTGCCAGCGTTTAAGGCTCTTTTGATGCTGTCTTGTCCACTTTGTGCCAACGTCTAGAACCCAGAAAACCCTAACTCAAAGCGAACCTCTCGCCAGTGATTTCGGACCCTGTGCGAACTACTTCCGACAAACCTATGCGAACCAAGACAAAGGAGAAGAATAGAAAAATGACTTGATCGATGTGATGAAATGAACTTGTGGTTGCTTCTATTTATAGGTTTTCTTGAGGGTTTAATTTGGGTTAAGGTTGACCCAAGCAATTACCCATGTGGTTAGGGTTGACCCATTCCATAATGTATGTATGAATAAAATAATTCAAAAATTAATTTCCTCATAATCAAATTGGGTGGTCTTTAGGTCAATTTTGGTCCTCTCGAAAAGAGGAATTTAATGCAAGCATCATCATCTCGAGCATCTGATTTGTTTAATGTGGAATTTGTCCCTAGTTGCAAAAATTAACACTCCCTCTCAACTAGGAAGAATTCCACTTGCCAATATCTGTCAGCTGATCTTCACATCATCTTGTCATGTTGTTGTAATGCTTTCACTATCTCTGCTCAACTCTATCTGTTGAAATGTTCTTAGATCTAGAGGAAGAAGAATCTAGGAGCGATAACGTCCACCCATACGGAGCAGTAGGATAACACATCATACAGGGGAGCACATCCTCAACTCTGGAATCTCATCGGGGAGCTTGCCCTCGACTTGGAATCTCGAAAGGGAAGTAATTTTCAACCCAATCCTATTGCCTACCGATCTTCCCAACAATGACTCTCTATAGTCATGTGGTAGAACACCTGCATCATAATCGACTTGGTTTGTACACCCCAAAGACACTCTCAACTCGTTGGCCAAACGAAGAGCGGTATTCCAAACAAGCTGGCCTACTTATGGGTATGATACCAACTGGGGTATACTCTGCAAAGACCAAGTAGGGGAGCAACATTCTCTGACCCTATGAAGATAGGGGAGAAACATTCTTCAACCATATGGGTAACAGATCGGGGTAACACCCTATTGTCTAGAGTTCTCTCAACCCCAAGAGCTCTCCATCTCAATTCCTCACCATGGGAGCTCAAACAGGGTAGGAAGAGTTTGCTCAGTGTTCTCGATCAATGCTACCCCTTATCCCGAGGGTCTCCATCCATCAGTCCAAGTTGTTCTCTAAAAACCAAGAACTTTCTCTTTGATAATGCTTTGGTGAGAATATCTTCAATCTGTTCGTCTATCAATATGTGATGGAGCCTGATAGCTCCTCTTTGCACCATGTCTCGAATAAAGTGATATCGAATTTCAATATGCTTGGACTTGTCATGAAACACATGATTCTCTGCCAAACAAATTCCACTCTTGTTGTTGCTTTATATCACTGTAGTATCTAGGACCTGCTCAAATAGCTCTCCAAAGAGCTTTCTCAACCAAATTGCTTTGCAGCTAGCCATGCTAACGGTAATGTATTATGCTTCGGCTGTGCTCAATGCTACAAAATTTTGTTTCCTGCTCATCCAGGATATCATGGCAGATCCAAGGCTAAAACAACATCTAAATGTACTTTTCCCATCGATAACATTTATGACCCAATCAACATCAGTGTATCCATGAAGTTGAACATTTTCAGTAGAATATCTCAGGCCAAGTGTGATCGACCCATGCAAATATCTCAATATGCGTCTGGCAGCTATTTAATGTGTGTGGCGGGACTCGGTCATGAATTAGCAATTAGTAACTTATTAATCTTTTGCAAGAAGAGTTTCGGCGTAAATCACATGTAGAAAACCTTTGTCGACGTGTTTCGAACCAACTAGTGTGGTTCATCATCAGGGCAAGTTGAGGAGTTAGATCTTGGCTGCAAATAAATACGGAGAACAGATCTTCCAAATGGCTAGGTTGACTAGGTTGACCATCAACGGCTATATAACGGCTAGATTATATAATATTAAAATGTTAATAAGTCAAAGGTAATAACTTCTAATAATAGAATAATATTCTAATTTTAGTGAATAATGACTAACTATAATATATTATATGTTAGAATGTTATATCTATTTAATTAAACTAATTTCCTTAGGTTCATAAATTATCTAATTCCTTTTTTAATTTATAAATACTAGGGATACATGAAGGGGTTTTATTTTTATTTTATTATATATTAGAATGTTATAATATTAATTTTATTTAAATATTAAATTACTTAATTCTAATTTATTTAATCAAATGAATTGCATGGGATAAGTAAAAGGGGGGGTTTTGTATATCAGAATGTTATTTTATTCTTTGTTAATTTATTTAATCATTTAAACCACTAGGGATAAGTAGAGGGTTTTTAATAATAATGATTTAATGGGATTAATAAATTATTATTGAGTATTGGTTAAAATTAATTTTTATTTATTAATTTATTTTATTATCAATTATTTTTTTTTCATATGGTCAAGTTAGAAGCTTAATTACAAATAATATTAAGAAAATTTTGATAAGGAAATAGTAATAAAAATAAGAATGAGCGACAAATTTTAAATACAAGAAGGACACGAACAGGACAATAAGTAAAAAACTTAAACCAAAGGAGAAACCTAGAAGGATGGAAAAGGCAGCTCAAGGAGAAAAAAAGGGGAAACCACGAAAAACTAAAAAAGGGGGGAAAAGGGGGGGAAAGGAAGTTAAGACTAAGAAGAAAGGGCAGGGATCCAACAAACACTGATCTTCCAGCCATCATCTCTATTGAGATTGTTAGGCATTTTTTCAATTTCCATCGCCTCTCTGAATTTACGGTGTGAACTGCGCAACCTTGGTAATAACCTTTGCCTCCTCAATACAGACATGATGCTTTGTCTTTTTTACATGCTTCACTAATGCTGAAGCCCTGGTTCTCCCATGTCTTAGGTCGATTGCATGTTCACTGATCCTTTGATGGATGGAGTGACCTATTTTCCTGATATAAGGGGTCCCACAAGAATAAGGGATCAAGTAGACGCCCTTCATGTCCTTAGGGTCAATGGGATCTTTCACCGATCAGAGGGATTTACGAATGGTATTGAGGGGCCTAAAGGTTGAGGGAATATTATACTTCTTGAGGATCCGAGCAATCTTGTCCGTAGTTCCCTGGACATAGGGACGATGGACACCTGGTAGGCATTCTTTAGGTACTTTTTTAATAACATAATTTTTAGAAGCTTTAAGGAAAGCCTTCTGACCTAAGCGCCTACTATAGCCATTCCCCACAAAGACATAAAGGAGATGGGATTTCTCCTTATCGAAGCTCTTATTATCAGAAATCCTAAGGGCACGAGTAGCGAGGTTGTTAAGAACACCCAATATTTGAGCGGGGAAATGATGGGAATCAGCATGAAGATACTGCTCAGTATGCATTTTCTTCTGGAACACTGAGTGGGAGAGGGAATTGTCCTGGTTTTTAGAAATAAGAATAACCAGGAAGGGGAGGCAACCATTGACTTCTTTTTCCATGGTGAACTTAATGGCAAAATATTGACAGTTGATGTGATTGAAGAAGAGATCCAACTCCTCTTGGCCACGGGACTAGATGACATTAGTGTCATCAACATATCTTTTCCATAGCTTGGGGAGGAGATGGGCCGAGGCTAAAGCTTTGGCTTCGAAATATTCCATAAAAAGATTCGCAACAATAGGGAAAAGGGGTGACCCCATGGCAACACCACAGGTCTGCGCAAAGAATTCACCCTCGAAATAGAAAAAAGTGGAAGTGAGACAAATCTCAACCAACTGAGCAGTATCGGGATTTGTAAGGCGATAGATCACTTCCAAGGCCTCCTTTATAGGGATACAAGTGTAAAGGGAGACCACATCAAAGCTGATGAGGATGTCTTCAGGGTCAAGCTTTATTAATCTTTTCAGAGCATTGGTTATTCTTTAACAGTGTTCAAAACAATAAATAAGCAGTAGTAGTACACAGTGAACACAAATATTTTTAGGTGGAAAACCCCATCTGGGTCAAAAACCACCGAACAATTTTCTAATAAGTTATTTTAAATCTTCATCTCCAACTGAAAAGAAAGCAAAAATACCCTAGACCTCTAGAAAAACATTCTTCTCTAACACTCACTAGAAGCTCACCCCAACACCTTAGATTTTATCAGCAATCAATTGAATGAATGCACCAACACCCTAGCAAGCACCAACTTGTCCTAGCACCATCCTACCACCCTGAAGTGTTTTTAGGCACCCACCTAAAGGTGACTTCAACCACCTCCCTAGCACCACCCTACGACCCTAGAGAGGCAAAAAGTTAAATACAAAATTGTGGACTACTGTACCAGGGACAATGATCCACTTACAATAATGTTCAATGATTTTTCTTTGACTGACCAACATTTCTATGAAGTAAACCCATGTCTTGACAAACCCTAGGACCAAAAACCCTTGTCCCAAATGTAAACCAAACCCTTTCTTGAAAAGGACTTTTTTTTTTGTACAGTAGTACAAACCCTTCACAAAATTTACAAGATTTTTACAATTAAGATATTTGAGAAGAAGGATGCTTGAGTGCTTGAAGATGTTGCGCTGTCTTAATGCTGACGCATTGCCCTTGATGAATACACTGTCCTAAACGCTGCAAGTTATATACTACTGCTACTTCCAGTCCTTCACTACTATATTAAAATCAATTTCCTTTTGTGCAAAGCCTCCTCTAGGTTTTCTATTCACTTCAAAATGCAGAGGTGCCAAAGTATCTAGAATTGACTACAAGTATGACTATTGAAGTGTGAATCTGCAATAATATTTTTATCCAAGGTGAATCCCCAAGTCCCCCAAAAAAATAATAAAAAAATACCCCAAGCCTGCAACAATACTACAATTCCAGAACCAAGAGATAAATCATACTAAAACAACTCTGAACTGTATGCAATTAGCCAATAACATAACACTTATACATGTAACATCAAAAGAAGAGAACAAACTGACCTGGTGTATGATCTCCTCCACCTGGCTTCCAATACAGTTTGGTTATAATTGGATTGACTTTGTTGTAGCCTTAATCAAGTCCATATATGAAAACTTCCAGCTCGACTATTGCATTGAATTCTTGAGGCTGCAAGGAGCTTCCAGCTCGACTATTGCATTGAATTCTTGAGGCCGCAAGGAGCTTGCAGAGTGTGTAGCTTGAACACTGGTAAGCTTCAGAGGTTAATGGTTTCGCTTGCAATGGAGGTATTGACTATTGAAGTGGCAATTGAATTTTTTTTTAAGACTTCATGTCCAAAGATATGTCAGAGGCTTCATCCACCATTTGAGTTCACTAGGTCATCATATTTTTTCGACTCTATTTCTTCTTCTCATCTTTTTCTGTTGTTCTCAAATTCCACAAACCTTGCGGGGAGGGGACAATGTAAAAGTGATGCTAGTGTGATGAGTTGAGTCATGTAACAGGACTAGGTATCTTGGTACCTTGTCATCAAGTGAGTTTACTCTGGGAGGTTTTTTTCACTTGGTTAATTATTAGGTCATTACGAGGATTTAATAATTAATTGAGTTTTTTTCCTCCAAGCATAACCCCAAAGTCAGAGTGTGGCTTTATGGTGAGGCTTTGGGTCATTCATAGTGTCTAGGGTCATTATATATTACCATACTAGATCACAAAAAAAATTTCGTGGAATTTGATTAGGTATAGGGGTCATTTTTAATTTTTAAAATTTCCCGCGTGGTGGAAATTAGAATAAATTTTGTATATGAAATGTAATAAGTGATGTTTATATAATTTGTAAGGGGTATGTGTGATCAAAATTAGACCTCTCACCCTCAAATTTCTACCATGACACACTTTGAGGGGTTAAAAATGTGTTATAGACCCTCAAAATCCACTTTTCCTAAGTTTAGTGGGAAATCTGGTAATAAATTAAGCCATAAATAAATTAAGTGGAGAAAATAAATAGCTCCATGTGACAAAATGACATGGAAATGACTTGGAAATTATCTCAAGTCAAAGGATTGAGTCAAAAAACAAGTGGAGGATGCTTTGGCACCTTGCATCATAAATACATGGCCCACTCAAGGAAATGAAATTTCTGGCAAAAATGAGGAAACTCCTTACTTGGAAAATTCGAATTTGTGGAGTTAATGCATCTTTGGGAGGATTTGGGAGAATATTTGACAGAGAGTTTTGTGGGAAATTGTCTTCGCACGGGTTCTTACCCTTCTACACTTGTCATTTCATCATGGAATTCAATTTTGTTTGAGGGATTCTTGATGCCACTTGGGAAATTCCAATTTGCATGAAGGAGCATTGAGATTGTCACCCATTTTCTTTGGTATTATCACCATTTGCCTTGGGATTGGCTCCCAAATTTTTATATAATAGAGCCATGGGATCTCACTATGTATCCATTGAAAATGAGCTATTGTGCTTGGGGAATCTCTACTCTTATGTACACTTATGTTCTATTGCAATAAAAGACTTTAGGGTTCACATATGAGGTGTTGTTCTTCTTGGGCATGGTAATATCTTGATCATTGTGTTTCATTTTCTACTTATGCTATTATGTTTATTAGTTTCTATTATGCTTTTAGAGATTTGTTAATGTGTAGCTATTTCACATTGGCATTTGGTTTTGAGAATTTGCTCTAGAGAAAGAAAGTTTTAGTTGATTTTCTAATAAATCTATAAGATCTCTTTATCATTGTATTTATTTTAATCCACGTGGATCTAATGTGTATTTGAAGTTGTGTAGAGACATCTCTTGGATCAAGCCTCAAGCGTTAGGGGAAATGTTTGGAGGAATCCTTCCACTCTTGAGCAAGTTCATTGAAGAACTCGCATTTGTCATCTCCCAAGGCCGCATCTTATGATTTTGTGTTTTGGGGATCCTTGGATTTTAGCTTGTGTTTCAAAATCCAAATTCATTTAAAATCATTTGTCTCAATTTCTTGTGCTAATAACGATTTTAGTTTTCTATTGAAGAGCATGTGGAAAATTAGGCAATAATTGAAGTTTTGCTCCAATTCCTTAGTCTAAATTTTGTAGAAATTTGTAAATTAAATTAGCTAACATTTCTCTTTGTTTTACACTAAGTTTGAGTGTGGGTTTTGCAGAAAATTTATATTTATTTATGGACTATGCCCATCCTTTGTGTTGACAGGATTGAGGAAGCTAAAACTTGAAACACTAACTATTTGTTGTAGGACCCCAAGAGCACTTGAGCATCAAGTTTAGGGAGGCCATGGGAAATCTTGGAGAACAACAAATTAGCTTGGTTGTGGGACTCGTGCACTTGTAATTTTCAGATTTCAAGAGTTGTTCATTGGCCATTGTGGTTGCCAGTTCTTGGAAGGAGATCTTGGTTCCTATATACTCTTATTTTGTAATTTTCTCTTCCATATTTTGGGCAGCCCATTAAGGGGCCTTTTAATCATTGTAAAAAGATAATAAAATAGCTATTTTTCTTGTGGGAGCTTGGGTTTTACCCATGGCATCCCTCTCTCCATTTAGGGAGAGAAACTTGTGGGTGGATTAACTTTTCATTTTCTTGTTTTCCATTTTAATTGCATGCTTAAAATTTATACATCCTCACTCATCACATTTTTATTTTATTTAGATAAGTTTGCTACAATTCAACTTGAAACTTTGCATTCTTTATTTTATATATTTCTTTGTGTGAAAATTCGGTGATCCCAAATCCTACTGCAACAACTGATAATGTTTCTTTTATCTGTTAAATTAATCAAACAAATTACTTGCATTTTTCTACGGCAAATATCAAAACATATATACTATAGCTTTCACAAATACAATACTACTGAAGAAATGAAAACACTGGAAAAACAGATGCACACACACAATAAACATCGTTGTTTTTGAACCAATGTCCCCATAAAAACCCAACTTGGGAAAACCGGTGCAGCAGTTGAGGATTTTATTATTATGTAGTAGTAAATCTAAGTAGAAATATATGGAAGCTTAAATCTATCTATCCATATAGAGAAAATGACTGACAAAAGTCTAGTGAGAAAAATCTCACTTCCATCGGTGATCCAACACTGACCTTAGCTCAAGTTGTGCTGCCCCTTGCTACCTCTGCATCAGCCTACTAAGATCTGCGTCAACCTACTGGGACCAATGTCTCTCTCACTCTGTTGATCAGCTATTGCTATGGAGACTCAATCTTCAGGCCTCCGGGCTTTCACTCCGGCTCTTGCCTCTAAATCTCGACTCCTCAGCAAATATGGATCTCCCTTTGAAGCTCTGTGCTGCCTCTCTGCATTGTGTCAACCTCTCTGTGGAGTACGTTGTCTCTCTCCTATGCACTCACTGGACTGGAAAAACTTCCTTTTGGACTTACTATCCCTGCCCCTCTCACATTGCTTCGAAACTACTGAATCACCTTCGACAACACACAATTGCTACTCTGGAGTTCGATCTCCCAGCAATATCGAATTCCTTGCTCCTCAAGTGTGTTCTCCAACCCCCATCGAATTTCTTCTTATAATCTCTTGTTGAGGCTTCAACGACCAAGATTAAAACATAATCGATGGCTAAGGTTAACTAGAAATCAATCCATGTCTTCTTCTAGAAGATTCTCACTATGACTTAATTAATATCCTTTAATTAATCCGTTTTTCTAAGTTTAGATTTAGGCACTATTAAAAAAAGATAAAATATTTTAATTAAGTCATATCTAGGTGGAATTTCCAGAAACGATTTCTAGGTTTTGGAGAATACATATATTCTAACCTCTCCAAAAAGTTTCGTGGCTAGAACACAGTCAATGCTACAAAAATCAACACTCCCTCTTAGCGAGGAATGTGTTCTAGTGCTGAAACCTACTGAAGCAACACCCTATCTTTGCACCACCTCTTGTTACACTGCTAATGTCTGGTTGCTGCTGCCCACCAACTACTACGCAATTCTGATAAACGCTGCATCCGTGTTGCTGTTGGTCTCGCTGAACCTGCTGCCAACACTGCAACTCCCTTTCCATCTGCTGCTGCTGCAACTGCAACTATTACAACGAAAAAGCATCCAAAATTACTGAACCAACTGTGGTCAATATGATGCATCTGTCACCCCAGTCTTGATTTCTGTTAGACTCTGCTCTGTCACTAAAACCTCTACGTTGTTGCTGAGTCTTCTCTGTGGCCATTGCACTACGCTGTCTAATATATGACCTGCTACTAGCTACTGCATCTGTCACTATGGCACCTGACTGCACCAATTTCCACTGATCCATCCTACTACTGCATATTATGGGCTCCTGTAGGCAAGGTATTGATTCATGAGGTGGACCTCCTCAAGAATCCTTCCCATCCTGTAGCTCTTTGGGGCTACAAAACGAAATCACCCCACCTCTCTCTTGGAGGTATCTAGTTGACCATGAAAAACTCTTCCTCCAATCTGGAGGACAACCAGTCGATCTTTGTGGATGCAGCCTGTTGATCCTGCTTCTCCTCCTTGTCTTTCTTTCTGAGAGGACATTGAGTGTTGTAGTGGCCAAGATCACCACATCTAAAGCATTTCACCTTGGAAATGTCCTTCCTCCTACACTGCTCCTGTTGCTCCTTTGATGTGGGGGCCACATCTTCCTCCTCATTTACTTGCTCAACCCATTACAGCTGCAGCTGCCAGTGATGGTGGTCTTCACCAAATCTTGCGTCATCTCTTCCTGTTGTAGATCAACCCACATATGATTCCAGTATGGAAATTTTTCTCTGCCCGGAATACTCTAGACGAAGACTTGCACTCTTCGGAAACGCTGTTGAGGGCAAATCACACCAACTTTGTAGGCTGAGGCGCTGACCCTACTACAGACAAATGATCTCGGATATCCTGAAGTCTAGTAAGGAAGGCGTCTATACGCTCCCCTTTTTGCATCCTCGTGCATCTCAGCTTCTCCTTAAGATACATCTTCCACTGCTCGGAAGATCCTTCATATAGCGTAGCAAGCGCTTCCCAAATCTGTCGGGTAGTATCTTTGCCAGCTATTTGATATACTACGTGATCTCAAACCCCACTGAGGATCAACCTCTTTGCTTTTGACATCTCCTTCTTGTACTTCTTAAGCGGATCTGCATTTATGGGTACAACTACCGCACTATCGGTATAAATCTTGAGATCATGTTTATCTAGAAGGCAAGAAATTCTAGCCTTCTAGACCACATAGTTGGATACGCCCTCTCGATCTTGGTCTCTCAACCCTCTTGATGCCATCTCTCTAAGAATGTCGAATTCATCCTCTTCTCCTTTGCGCAGCTGCTGCCCATCTATTCACACTCCCTTCTGGAGTGAGAAACTTTGCACACAACTACTGTTGCTCTGCTAGGAAAATTCGAACTTCTTGGCTAGAAGTCCCCTGAATAAAGAATTCCTTCAGTGTGTGCTCTTCTTTCCTCCTAACGCTACTAGAAAACTGCTGCAAAATCTGCGTCCCCGCTGAAGATCTGCTTTGCAAGGAAAATACTGCTACTCCCTTCCACCTCTGGTAAGCTTCGATCTGGAAAATCTAATTTCTCTGTCGACTCACTCAGAGAAATAGATATTTACTCAAAACTTGACCCTCTTGGCCCAAGGACTGTGCTGCCTTTGGGGTTACGAATTGATGCCTATGCAAAAATTCGAACCTCCTCCTCCTCTTCTGCTACTGAGCTCTCTGACTTACGATCTGTGCTCTGTTACCACATGAAAATTCGGCGACCCCAAATCATACTGCTACAACTGATAATGTTTCTTCTATTTGTTAAATTAATCAAACAAATTACTTGCAATTTCCTATGGAAAAACATATACACTGCAGCCTTCACAAATACAATACTGCGGAAGAAATAAAAACACTGGAAGAACAGATGCACACACACAATAAACATCATTTTTTTTGGACCAAAGTCCCTAGAAAAACCCAACTTGGGAAAACCGGTGCAACAACTATATGGAAGCTTAAATCTAGCTTTCCATACAGAGAAAAATGACTAATAGAAGTCTAGTGAGCAAAATCTCACTTCCATCAGTGATCCGACACTGACCTTTGCTCAAGATGAGCTGCCCCTTGTTGCCTCTGCGTCAGACGACACATATTTGCATCATCTTGTTGGGACTAGCGTCTCTCTCACTCTATTATTCAGCTGTTGCTCTGGAAACTCGATCTTCTGGCCTCTGGGTTCTCACTTTGGCTCCTGCCTTTGAATCTTTAAAGAAAATCAGATGGTAGGTTAACCCGATAATGCAATATAAATCAAAGCAGAATACTATAACCTACTTCTACTATCAATTTGCAGAATCTTAAATATCAAGTTGAATAATATAACCAGAAGAAGAAGAATCAACGACACAATACACATGAAAATACTTTGGGGAAAGCCTAAGCTAAAAACATCACACTATTGTATTATCATACATGGTGGAAATACATAGGAATTATACAAAGCCTTAGCTCTCATAGCTAGCTAGCTCTCAGTACAATCCTCGCAGATGCTCACAGGAAATCTTGGCTTCTCTTTAGCCTTCCTCTCTGTCTTCCAAGATCATATTTCCTTGCGCTGTTCCTTGTGGACGATTCTCCTATTACCAAGTGGATGATATCTTCCAAAACTACGCAATCCTCAAGGATAAATCCTTGACTGCATGCATGAGTTTTCTCCATGAGAAAACACATGCAACTGATAGTACATTGTCCTTGACTTTAATCTCAACTAGATCTTTCTCAAAATAGACATGCATGAGTTTCTGATGAGGGAACCTTCAATTAACTGGAGTAGCACTAGTTGAGTGCATGCATGCATCAATTGACTGTTAACTCTCTATTAGTTCCTCAAATAGTTTGGAACTAATTTAACTAGACTTAACTCAGTAAACTGAGTTAACTAATTACAACTCCAAATATAACTCAATCTTATCTCCTTAATTTAAGGGATAATAACTCTTGCATGATTTTAGAAAGACTTCTAACTTGAATTTCTCCAACTAATTAATTTAAAATAAATTAATTAATTATTTCCAAGTTGTTGTTAAGACTAAATTTGATTTTAATTGATAATTTAATTCAAGGACAAATTAAATTGGAATATTCTTGTTGCCATATTTCAACAATCTCAACTTCTCCTCAACAAATACAGATCTCCCTTTGAAGCTCTGTGCTGCGTCAACCTCTTTGTGGAGTACGTTATCTCTTTGTTATGCAGTCACCAGACTGGAAAAACTTCCTTCCGACCTTACTATCCTTGCCCCTCTCACACTAGTTCAAAACTACTAAATCACCTATGGCAACACACAACTGGTACTCTGGAGTTCAATTTCCCAGCAATATCGAATTCCTTGCTCCTTAAGTGTGTTCTCCAACCCCCATCAAATTTCTTCTTATAATCTCTCGTTGAGGTTTCAACGGCCAAGATTAAAACATAATCGATGGCTATAAGATTAACTAGAAATCGATCCATGTCTTCTTCTAGAAGATTCTCACCATCACTTAACTAATATCCTTTAATTAATCAATTTTCCTAAGTTTAGACGTAGGCACTATTAAGAAAAGATTAATTATTTTAATTAAGTCGTCTCTAGGTAGAATTTCCAGAAACGATTTATGAGTTTTGGAGAATATATGCATTCTAGCTCTCTCCAAAATGTTTCATGGCTAGAACACATCCGATGCACAAAAATCAACACTTTGAGCTACAGGAACTTTACTTTGAGCAATCTACTCTTCACATGCAAACATTTCAATTTCTAGCAAACTTTAATTTTGTCTACTAATTCATTTCGATTTAGTTTGACAAATTTGTTTCATGTATATTTGAATGCATGCTTCTTTTCTATGCTACAACGATATTTTGAATAGTGGAGCATTCTGTTTTCATTGTTTACTTGAAACAAGTTTATCTACAACCAACTTACTTACATCATTTCTAGTTTACTGACAAGCTAATCTCCATTTGAAAGTTATATTTGCAATATATTGTCGAACACCATTTCCTTACTTTGAAGCATTGCAAATTTGATATTTCTTTGGGAAAACTTACTTGCATTTCATTTAGGAATTTTAGATTAATTTTCATTTCTAATTTACCTCCAAGCATAAGTTTGGTTGATAGAAATTATAGGGAAAAGACTTTCCTGGAAAAATTTTCCAACTGGTACGAAGTAAGGTAAAAAGTGTGTGACCTTGCAGTTGTGGAGGTGGCTTGCCCCCTTGTAGTAACGAAGGCACATGCTGGCTTGTAAGACTGAGGGGAAGGGTATCATTAACGACACCACCGTGTCCTCAACCCCTCTTTTTTACACTCACTCCAATTTTTACCCTTTGGCAAGAGTTCAAAAGGAAGATCTCTTACTTAGATTAGGCATCTAGCTTAAAATTAACCAAGATAATTGCATTTAACTTTAGTTAAGTGCATTTCATATTAACAAACTTTACTTTTCAAGTTATTTTACTTGCAAGTTATTTATATACTTGTCATGATGAAAATGTTTTGAATTGATTATCTCACTTGGGAAAGTAGCATATTGTTTCATGTTACAAGTTATTTTATTTGCCTCCTTACATGCTCTAGTAGTGTGAATGATTATATTTTGAAAGCATTTCTTCGGAAGAAATTTTAAATCCTGCTAACATATTCTTGATTGACAAGGTTACTTGTGTTTCACTTTGAAACATTTCATTTTAGAGCAAGTGTTATTTATTTTATAGCAATATTGAAAGCACTAGTCTTATATGCTCATCTTTGATTTATGTATTGATGGTTATTGAAGTTTATTTCATTTCATATTGCTCATCATATTTGTTGAAATTTGTTCATAAATTTAAAGTAACCTAATTGACTCTTATCTTAGTTTTTCATTTAGGGACCACACCCTTTAGCTTTTTTAGGAGAGAGCTTAAACTGAGAGAGTTGGGAATAGTTGACAACCCCTGATCCAAAATGGATCCGGTTTTGCCTCCGGATCAAAGTCTTCAAATGCAAATTAAAGTGGGATCAAGTTGAAGCGCTCATCGATACAATTCCAATGGTGTGAACAACGCGTAAATTCGAGTTCGAATGGAGAAGTTAGAGCTAGTCAAAGTTTATGGAAAATTAGGGCAAAAAGTAAAAAATTCAAAGGTCAACGGTCAATGCCTACGTTAGCAGGGACACGTGTCAACCGGGAATGAGCCACAGGTCCTGGATGATGTCAGCAAAGGAGGTGACGTGGCAAGTTATGATTGGTTCATATGGGCCAATTCGGTGCTGACACGTGGCAACTCGGATTTTGCCCAATTTGGTCTTATTTCCAAAATTTTGGGGATCAGGGAGGATCGAACCCCTGACCTCCCGGAAGGCTGAGTTTTCGTCGGAGGACCGCATCGGACGAGCTATGTTGGGACTTGTTGAGATTCACGGTGAAGTTGTATTTATTGTGTATCGAGGATTGTTGTCGGAAAAAGGCTGGACGGTCGGGGTCAACCCCACGATCACTGAACCTTTGAAGTTATCGTTATCGCATATATCCCACATTCACAGCAAGACCAAGCCACATGTGGTATATTAATACCATATGATTAATGTTAAACCAACAAAACAATGGAGCCAATACAAATCACATTGCATATACGCTGTATAACGCAACCAATGGCGGAATGGTCGGGCGGGGGTTCGAACCCTCGACCTTCCAAAACCATATATATGCAACACTTTAACACACCTTCGCTAACCAACATGTCAACAGTTCGGGCTTGAAAAAAAGACGAACCAATTTTTATTTAAACTGTGCAGGAGTCGAACCTGCCATACCACCAGCGTGCAGTCTGAGGTGGTTTTTATGCAGGACAAGGTGGTTTTTGCCAAACAAAGGGTGGTTTTGCAGGAACAGAGGTGGTTTTGGACGATTCCAGGGGGTCTAGAGGTCACAGTGGCCAAATATGGTCGAGTTTATACTCGTTTGACTTGAAATTTCGAGTTGAACGCAGTGATGAGGTCCATTTTCTTATTTGAGACTTTGTTTTCGAGCTCATACCTATAACAACAATTTGAAGTTAAAATAAAGAGGTCAACACTGGAAGCGAAAGGACTAGGAGACATAGCCAAAAATTTTGGTGAACTCTATTAAATTTGGCTGTGGTGATGTGTTTTCAACTTGTTTATGTGTTTAAGTTATTTGCAATATTTTCGATCCATTGCACTAAGTAACATAAGAAAATTCACACAAAGTCTATAATGCCTTTTTCATTTATAGATCAAGTGGTATCAGAGCATAAGGTTTTTAAGGTTTGACAAGTTCTGTGTAAAGATTTGAATGTTTACTAGGTTGAGGCTCGGACGAGGTGAAGGTGAACTTGTTGAGGCGAATCCAGAGATTGGAAGGGTCTTTTCACAAAGAAAGATGGAAGATGAAACTCCACTTGGGTCAGAATCTCAATTCTTGGATAGTTTCATGACGATACGTGCTATGGTGGAAGGGATGTATCGTGAGTTTAAGAAGAACAAAGATGAAGGCACTTCATCACCTAAATATCAAGAAGATAAAGGAAAGGGAGGAATGCTTCCTCCACCATCTCCTCCATCATCACCATCACCATCATCATCATCCTCTTCTTCTCATAAATCTAGTCTTTCTAAGAAGAAAAAGAAGAAATCCTCTTTGATCAAATTAGATGCGAAATTTGATTTGCCAATTTATGATGGAGAACTTAACGCTGAAAAGCTTGATAATTGTATAAGACAAATTGAAGTATATTGCAGGGTGCAGAAAGTTGTTTCAGAAAGGAAGAAGATCCAGCTTGCTAGCCTTCGGCTTGGAGGAACCGCACTTCTATGGTAGGAAGGCAAGACACAAGCAGATCTCCAAAAGCATGGTAAAATCATTTCAACTTGGAATGAATTTGTTTTTGCCATTAAAAAGAAATTTTATCCTTTGGCTTATATGCAACAAGCAATGATGAGTTGGAAAACACTAAGTCAGTTAAAAGGTCAAAGTGTTCAAAGTTATACTTAGGAATTCCGTAAGAGAGCTTTAACATTAGGCATATCATTGGACTCACTAGAAACTTTGTTGAAATACATAGGTGGTCTTCGTAGTTATTTGAGGCATACCATACTTATGTTTAATCCAACTAGCTTAGATGATGTATTGATTCAAGCAACTCATCTAGAAGCTAGAGGCAAAAATGTAAACCAAGATGTTGGGAAATCATCCAAACCTATTGAAAGCAAGAATAAAGGCAAGAAGAAACTTAAATGGAAGGAGAAGAAAACAAACACTATGAAGAAAGATAAACCTTCATGCACTCATTGTAAGAAGGAAGATCACGATGAGGCACACTGTTGGTTATTGCATCCGGAATTGAAGCCTAAGAAGTTTGGGAGTAAAGAGCGGAAAAATGTTGCTGCTATTCAAAAGGACTTGGGATCAGATTTAGGCGATGAGACAATGGTTACAGCTACAGGTATGAAGGGTAAAGATTTTAAAGCATCTACAAGTACTTCTTCACATTCTGTTAATAATGATAATGATGAGAGGAAAAGAAATGAGCTATTTCACATTAGATTCATTTCCAAGCATACTAAAATTAATACTTTATTTGATAGTGGGTCACAAGTTAATTTGATTTCTAAAGCAATTGTAAAGAAGTTGGGTCTAGAAACAAAACCTCATAAAAAGCCATATCCATTAGGTTGGGTGTGTGGTAAAACTAAGCTACAAGTTACGAAACAATGTAAACTTCGTTTTGTTATTGGGTCAAAGTTTGTAGATGAGGTTGAGTTAGACATAGTCCCATTGGACATATGTGGAATTGTATTAGGAAGTCCGTACTTGTACGATAGAAATGCTATCTTCTATTGAACTGAAAATAAGTATCAACTCACTAAGGATGGAATTGAATATATTGTAAGGGCTCATAAACTCAAAGATAACTTCTCTCTCATAAATTTAGGATAGATGAAAAGAATTTTAAATTCAAGTAAACAATTTTTACTTATGATTGTAAAAGCAAAGGATATTGATAATTCAAATGCTTTCCAAGGCTGTAATTCTAAACAAAAAGCAGATCTAGTTAAAGTTGTTTCCGATTATGATATTCTGTTTCAGGAACCTAAAGGTTTTCCACCCAAGCGAGAGATAGAACATGAGATTTATTTGTAGCAAGATGCTCCACTACCTAACATTGGAATGTACAGGTTATCAGCTCTAGAGAATGCAGAGATCACTTATTGTGTTAATGCGAAAGAAACACAGTTCGTGGAGAATGTGCATTGATTTTAGAGCATTAAATAAAATCAATAATCGTTATCCTCTTCCTCGTATTGATGATTTGTTAGATCAGTTAAAAGATGCAGTTTACTTCTCTAAATCGGACTTGCGAAGCGGCTACCATCAGATTAGAGTTGCAGAACATGTGTTGAGATTGAAACAAGATGATGGAGCTTAGTGAAAAGAGTCACCTTCACTAAGTGGGCCCGCAGGCTATTTTTGGCGCAAGTCTATTT
>APFE030136250.1:74071-108797 GCA_000404065.3 Pinus taeda
GGGGGGGGGGGGGGGGGGGTGGATTGAAGATAGATCCCTCTAAAGTCGAAGTCACTGTAAATTGGCGTACCTCCAATACTGCTATAGAAGTTAGAAGTTTCTTAGGGGCAGCACAATATTGGAGAAAGTTTATTGCTAATTTTCTTCGGTTGCAGCTCCTTTACATGTTTTGACAAGTGTGAAACAGGTGTTTCAGTGGGGACATATTGAAAGAAATTATCAGTACAACGCCAGTACTAGTACTGCCAGGTCTTCAACATCCATTTGAGATCGAAATAGATGCAAGTGAATATGCCATGGGGCAGTGTTGACGCAGCACATAAAGCCTATATGCTTTCATTCTGAGGCATTCACATCTGCAGTATTTAACTATCCTACATATGATAAAGAATTGTATGCATTAGTTCAGAGTGTTAAAAAGTGGAAATATTACATAATTGGTAAAGAAACAAATATACACACAGATCATCAACCACTTCAATATTTACAATCACAAACTAAATTGCAACAATCACGACATTGCAAGCGGATGGGTTTTCTACAACAATTTCATCTTGTTATTAGATATAGGAAGGGCATACATAATACGATTGCAGACATGTTATCCAGGCCAATTATAAATGCATCCACAATACGTAAGCATAACTCAGTAATTCATGAAAGTTACATTGAACAATATGCTCAAGACACAGATTTTAAGGATGTATATGTAGCTTTAAGTCATAGCAAGCAGGTAGAAGAATTGGATTATTTCATAAAGGACAAACTCTTATATCATTTGGGAAAGTTATGCATTCCACAAACTGAAAGAGTTAATATAATTCGAGAAGCACATACTTCTCTCATATCAGGTCATTTTGGTGTAAGTAAAACAACTGCACAATTACAAAGATTCTGCTATTGGCCACGAATGAATGAGACAATTTCTAGATATATTAAAGGATGTACTATGTGTGCTACAAGCAAGCCAACTAATAGAAAATTAGGCTTGTATATTCCACTTCCATTTCATTCTCGTCCTTGGGAAAGTGTTTCCATGGATTTTGTTGGGGGATTACCAAAGTCTAGAAAGAGTCATGATTATTTGTATGTAGTTGTGGATAGGTTCAGTAAGATGTGTATTTTGACACCATGTATAAATAGGTCACAGCTGAACAAACTGCAAAGTTGTTCTTTCAAAATGTATGGGTTCATTTTGGGTTTCCCACTTCTGTTGTATCTGATCGAGATTCTCGATTTGTCGGAAAATTTTGGTCAAGTCTATGGGAGTTAATGGACACAAAGTTGAAGAGCACAGAATTTCATCCGCAAACATATGGTTAGATAGAAGTGGTCAACAGGACAGTGATACAGTTGCTTCGAGGATATTGCAGCAAGCATCCCAACCTTTGGGATGAGCATTTGTGTTATGTGCAACGTGCTTACAACCATGCAAAACATTCTTCTACTCAGAGATCTCCTTTTGAGACTTGTTTTGGTTTTATACCAAAGTCTCCCTTGGATTTTGTCTTTGTTAAAGACATAACAGTTGATGGATACAATGATGTGGACAAAGCAACCAAGTTCATTGAGCAAATCTAGGAAATTCACCAGGCAATACAGGGATAGCTGGAAATAAGCCAAGCAAAGTATAAGGTGCAACATGACAAGTATCAAGTTGAGCATAGTTTTCAAGTTGGTGATCAAGTCTGGTTGTACATCAACAAAGAAAGATTGCAAGGGGAAGGTAAAAAGTTAAAACCAATTAGATATGGCCCTTTCAAAATACTTGACAAAATTGGTGAAAATGCTTTCCACTTAGATCTACCAGCTTATATGCAAATCTATTCCTTCGTAAATGTTGAAAACTTGCAATTATATGAGCCTTCATTGATTGAAGATCCTGAAGAGCAAGGTCAGCTACCTTCCATTGAAGATATTTTGCCCGAGTATCTAAATGAGCTACAAGAGGACATAGTTCTTGACAGGAGGATAAGGACTTCGCGACGAGGAACAGTTGAGTATCTTTGTGTTGAGATTGCAACAAGATGATGGAGCTTAGTGAAAAGAGTCGCCTTACTTAAGTGGGCCCGCAGGCTATTTTTGGCGCAAGTCTATTTTTAGACTATGTCTATTTTTAGACATATGGATCATGTCTATGGATTGCAGGTTTCTGTTTATGGATGATTGATCAAGTTGGAAAAAAAAATAGATGGACTTCTATTTTTGATGAAAGTGTGAGTGATCACAGTGTGAGTGATCAAGTCTATTTTTAGACTGGCTGTCAAAAATAGAAAAGTCAAATATTATTATCTCACAATAATATTTGGACTATAAATTTTGTCTTATTCTCTTGGAGCACTTCAGTTCGAGCTACGGATGTGGCACATGCAATTGCATGAAGGAAATACGTGGTTCTTATGGGTTATTTGAATATTTGCATGCATGACTTCAGTTAGAACTCAAGTGAGTTGAGTTTAGTGGACTGGAGGTGCAGTTGATGGAGTTGTGTTCAGTTTAGCTTTGTTAAACTGGTTGTATTTAGTCTAACTGGCGAATAGACTAGAGATGAGTTGGGTGAATTAGTTATTAATTAATTCACAAGTTATTAACTCATAATACAACTAATGAATACATCAGTTAAATCAGTTGCATGT
Organism: Pinus taeda; assembly: GCA_000404065.3. NCBI lineage: Eukaryota > Viridiplantae > Streptophyta > Pinopsida > Pinales > Pinaceae > Pinus > Pinus taeda. The sequence continues at coordinate 76,708 of APFE030136250.1, forward strand.
CAGTGCATGTTCAGTTCAGCAGGGACAGGTGTTAGAGAATCAGATTGCTATCAGTTGTGACTATAGTTGTGCACCAGATCTTGCACAAATCAGGGGATTGAGTATGCCAATGAGTTTGCCCACATTGTAGCTTTTTCTCACGTGATTTAGCCAAGGAAAGACGTGGCTGCCTTGGAATCATCACCGGTTCTTGTGCAGGTATTGAGCAGCGGAGGCAGACAAGCAGCAGAAGAGATCTGAGCCAGTGATTGATTCAGATCTGAGCTGTATTGTGTGTAACAGGTGGAGCTGGTACTGGATTTCTTGTGATAAGAATTGTACTTTGTAATGTTACATGACTCAATCATTAATATACAGATAGTTGGGGTTTTTAGCGAGATGCTTTCCCCGGGATACATACTGTGTTAATATGTGAATGCTCTTGATGTTTTATTGTTATTGATGCTGCGATATTGATGATCAACGTAGAGGAGCTTATGTATTGTGTATGTTTTCCACAATAGTACATGATCAGGATAATCTCTGTTGAATATGTGTTAAATTATTCAAAATTTCTACACCCTTGCCCTGCAAGTTATATATGTTTTGTTGTGCCCCAGTGCATGCTAGTTCTACATGACAAAACTATCATCCTTCTGAAGCACATATAGTTTGTTAATATAATTGGCCTTGTGAAACCTACAAATCTTGATTAAAGAACTACCTAGATGACAAATAATATTGTCGGTTTGGAAAATGCCACCGAATATGATGTTAAAGCTATTATTGTGCTGTGTCATCTAGTTGTTGCTGCTTCAAATGGAACTTATGTTGTTCTTGTCACATCTGCATGCTAGGTGTTGGCTTGTTCGGGCCTAGCCCAAGTTCAGAGATAATTAGAAAAACAAATCCCAGTACTACTGGACCTTTCGACTGCAGTCTGCGGAGCATGGAATGAGTTCCCACCCGAAGTAGTATGGGAGGGTGCTAGAACCAAGTTTCCACACCCTGGAGATGTCTGATGAGTTCGACTGGTTTACTGTTTGTCCCTATGCGCAAGTTTCTTTGCACACTTTCCCGTTCCTCACGGCCTGATATACTGCCTTCGCACAGCCATACCCAGGGGTTGTAACACTGTGCTCTGTGTTATTACCCAAGACCTTTCTTATATTCTGATATTAGTTAATTATCGTTGCCTACTTGAGTTCTTTTAGTTAAACTTAACAACATAGAACCTTCATACAGGTGTACGCAATAAACAAAACAATATATTTGTAAATTATATCAATCATGCATTAACCCAAGAACAAATACACAAAATTATAGCAAAAACTCTCTTTATTGATTCTTTCCGTGGTTACAGACTTGACTCACCCTGTGCACTCAGCTATAGGGGTCCGCACACTCAGCTGTGGACTACTAGGCCTCTACGCACTCAGCTACAAAGCCTTCTCCTACTCTACGACCCATAAACACACTTTACACTTTAGCTCAATCACTTAGACTTCCTTGTTCCTTCATTATTAGTTAGTTGTCTTTTACACTTAGAGCCTCTCTCTATTTACACAATCCCATGGTCCGCGGACCATGGGTAGGTCTATCCAGCCGACATTACATTAGAAAACTAGGGCGAGCAACCCTGTGACTCTATCATACTTTCGCACCCCGTGCCTGCAATTCGTGGAGCTTTATAACAAGATTTGGTCAAAACTTAGGCTTTAAGCCCCAAAACATGCCTTGGGGGGATTCCATGCCCAATAGCCCCCAACAAAAAAATCGTGACTTGCCCTCGAGTCACTCGGTCAGCGCGGAGATCTTTACGCAGAGTCCCACCAACTGTTCTTGAATTGCTGCAAGGTCAATGCACTGAGTTGTTGCTTGTTGGATATGTTGTATACGTTGTTCCGAGACCTCTGTGTCGAGAGTGCTTCTCTGCATCCCCTGCATGTTTGTGAGCTTGCCTTCGATTTCTACCACGATGGTGAAGGCCTCGTTGATCCAAGGCTGAATGCTTGCATTCAGGACTTCTTCCTTATGTCATGTTGCATACACCTGTTCCTTCAGCGCTTTAGCCTACTGCATCCACACAAGCCTTTGAGTGAGGACAATGATCTGTGTAATTCCTCGTACACTGTCATACTGTTGTTGGATTTCTCACGCCTCTGTCTCTAAGCATTGGATGTTGGGGTCCTGCTGTAGATTTGAGAGGACCTCAAGTGATTCTTCCCACATATTGTTCCATTCTCGCATTGCACCTCCAATCTCGTCCAGTCCCCCTGTGATAGCTCTAGAATGGTTTTCTCTGACTTTCGGAGGGGTGGATGGCTACGACTTCAACCATAGCTCGGTGATCTAAAGGTTCAACTCTAGCTGAACCTTTGTCATTTCTTCCCTCACCTCGTGGACCCATGCTACTAACTTGTGGATCTGTTCCTCTGCTCGTATGTCTACTAGGATGGCCAACTTCGGGACGCTTTCGCAAGCATCATCTATCACCTATACCAGCTGTTGGTTCTACAACACTACCTTGTCGCATTGCAAGCTCAGTTGTTCCATATTCATTTTCTGCTCACTAAGGACTTGGAGTGCACGGCTCACCCTAGCTCGCAGCTCTATATTTGTCCCATCCTGCAACACATATAGGGTCTCCTATGGGAGTGTAGATAGATTGATACCGAGACCTTTTAGCATGCTAACCGAAGGCCTTTCGGCCTCATTTGATGTCACTAGTGCCCCTTCCGATACCATTATGGTGTTCTTTATCCACGCGTGCAACATTTGTTCTGTTGCTATTGAGCCGACTGCGAGGCTAGCCAAAAGGGTACAAACCTGAGTAGGGCACGCTTGTAATTCCTACAACTATGCTCTGAGGGCCCCCAACACAATCTAGCTCTCCTGCATGAAATCTTGGAGAGCCTCAAAAGGTGACATCGCGCACTGTCTGGCCGATGTCATGTAGATCACCCTTGGTTAGGGTGATTAGGTCAATAGACAACTTCGATTCCTTGACCTTTTTACGTGACCCTGCCCGCTCTATTAGGTGCTGGTGCTTTCACTGTATCGACGTAATTCATGGGTCTACACCTCCCTCTTATGTCTTTGCTTCCTCTGTTTCCTACCCCTGTGAAGGCACCATTTGGCCCTTGCCCGCCTTCCCGACTGCCTCTTATGCTACCACTACTATTGCAACATTTTCATTCTCAGTTGCATTTTGTGTAGCGTCCAGTGTTGCTTGTACTTCTACTGTCGCTGATTCCTTCTCTCACTTTTTGGCCAACTGTGTGATGGGCAGCCTCGCCTCGTCTTTTTTTCTTTGTGCCACTGACTTCTCGATCTTTGCAATGTTTGGGGCATGCTACTCTATCAGCCATGCCTCTAGTACATTGAAAATGACGTCATCTTTGGCTATGAAGGGTAGCTTTTTCCACTATTTATTCGCGTCCTTGTGTGCTCTTATATAAATGTTATGCATGTCTTCTTTGAATTCTGCAAAACTCTACAAGCTATTGTAGAAAGTGGGCGAAAACCACGATTTACGGTTGATCCCCATTCTAAGGTTCATCTCCATGAACACCCAAAACCTTTTACTATCTTGGATCCTCTTAGCATCCTTTGTTGTCCAGAGCAAAGAATACTTCATGGCCTCCAATAAATCCCTATCAATTATGGGGAATTGACTATCCTGTGGCAATTTCCTAGCCACGAGCAATGTGGACAGTTGAAGCCATGCATAGTGGAACTTTTTTCCCTGTTGTTGAGCTTTACGGCAATTTTCTAAAACCTTCTTATAGAGTAACTTGGAGTAGTTAAATTAGATCCCCTCCACACACTGCTTAGATAGTGCTACCACGCGCATGGGTACTTCATCCGCGCGGCACTTGTGCATGACCTTTCCTACTAGGATTTGGGTTGCCACACACAATGCTTTCTCCTTGATCCTGGAGATGGCGTAGCCCCTCTTCTTCTTTTCCAGCTTTTGCTTTTTCTTCATGGCCTCAAAAACAGCCAAGTCACTGCTCTTTCCTTCCGATATATCTGTCGGAAGCTCCCCTTTGCATGGAAGCTAAGAGATTCGATGAATCAAGTTTGTCATGATGGGGATGGGCTCCTCCAGCCACAAACACCCATCATGCACCAGGCAGAGCAGTTTCCTAATGATAAAAATGGTTATTGGGGTGCGGTGGAAGGGAAACACCTTGAGCAGGTTCAGTAGCCCAACCTTTTCCACTCCACGCAACCACTTATGTGGCTCTAATTCTGTCATGCCCATCGTGGTGTTTGCTTGTGATTCATGAGGTTCCCTATCTCAAGGTGAGGGAACTTCTCATGGTCATCAAGGTCCCAATCTTCGAATTTTCAAGCTCGGCATGTGTCCCAAGTGGGTGCCCTAATATATAATGTTGTCGGGGAGGAGCGGGGTCTGGAGTGAGCTCTTGGTCTCATCCAGGTCCTTGGGCACTTTTTCCTTCCCTTTTTATGGGGGGACATAGGCGGGAAATTTTGTTGCGGGGTGTGCATGCTGAGTATCCCCCTCCATGCCTTCATCGTCATCCTCTACGATGATAAGATCCTCTAGATCTTCTTCTTCTTCATCTGTCTCTATGGGGATGACTTCCCCTTATCCTCCATTGACAGCTTGGTGTGCAGCGAGTTCCGCGAGGACACAGTAGGGGAACCATTACTTGTTTATCCTTCTAGGGTCTTGGCATGTGCGGTGATTTTGGGATTTCTACCACAATCCTCGCACCTTTCGGAGCATCCCCCATAGTCAGGGCCTATGCAGCCTCCTTAGTGGTCATTTCTGTTATCATAACATCCTCAGCTATTGCCATTGTATTTGTACAGAAATCTATCACTTGTGAATTTAGGGGCTCAGCCAATGCTCGACACTCAACAATCAGGGCTCTGCTCAATAGCTCAATTCGCAAATGACCAAGTGTTGTTGGCTAGGTAGCCCTCTGTAATTTATAGCTCTTTTTGAACTTGAGTTCGACCACTCCCCGAAAATCTAGTTCATTAATGCTCCCTTGGCGGTAGATTTTCTCAAATCTTGCCTATAAATTACATCTTAAATGTCTTTCGCTCACTCCATTTGGCCTCAGGTTGAGCATCCCATTGTGAATAGTGACTTCAATGGTCACTTTTTGGTCAACCTGCGTAGTAGCATAGCCCCCTGTGCACGGTCACAAACCTCGTGACTTTTTGTTTCTACAAGCAACTCCAACCTCACGCAACTTCCAGGCAAAGTAGTTATAGTCTTGCACTTCCTTTCAACTGCTTGGAGCACTAAGATTGTTCCTCCCTCGGCTAGTCAGGTGGCTGCGCCACCTATTTGTAGTTTCCTTAATTCATCCAGCATTCTTCCTAGGGAATACCTACTTTTTACTGTTACTACCGGCGTCGTGCACCTTATCCTCTGTAGCGCATCACCCTAGTTAACTCTCTTAGTCATATGCGGTCCAAGCCAAGGCATCAGACTAGTCAATTCATGAAAATAGGCCTTAAACTTGTCCTCATGATCGTACACATTTGGCCTTTCCACCCTGGTCCTTTCGCTGAGAAAATGTTCCTTTGTCTCATCATCCATCTTCCTAACTTTTGTGTCCACCAGAGAACTTTTCTTGCTTAACCGTAGCCTTTCTTCTTCAAGTTCATGGAGTCTAAAATTTCCTTGTTGGATTTCTACTTCCAAGGTTCCACGAACCATCGTATTTATTGGGGCTGTCAGGAGTGGCCTAAGTTCCCCAAGTACTATAGGGCTTACTGCGGTTTCTTTATACTCTAGCCTTGGTGGTGCCTACGGGTCAAGTTTTTGCATGCAGTCCTATAATCCCAGAGAACCGTTGGTACACGTAGGTCCCAATCAGTCTTCTTCAACTTGTGGACCTTATTCAACACTTCGTGTACTTTTTTAAATGATTCTGCGTGGATATTCTTCTATGCACTTGGTCTTTCCATACTTCATGGTCCAAACCATAGAGGTCATTCACACCATTGCCTTCACCGCACCTGCTTACATATCGTGTCTCCTACCATGAGTATTGTGTGCACTCCTGCAAGTCTTTTAAGCACATTTGAGGCTTTCTAAATTGTGGGCGCATCATCCTTTGACGGTCGTGCTAGTCCCCAAAACGTTTTTGGTGCATACCCCACCACCTTGCGGGTGTAGCGTGCAGTACCCATTTTAGAGCGCCTAAACATTGTTGTTTCGACACTTCTCCTTCAAATTTATTCAGGAACTCCTCCACTTATCCTAAGCTGTTGTACGTAGGAAAATCTCTTACCTCTATTGCTACACAATGCAGTGACCTTGTCATCATGTTATAGTTGAGCGTGGTTACCTCGTGTAACTAGTTCTACCATCTTTCTATCTCTTTGTCAGAATCTGATGTACAGGAGCCTTCACGCTCCCATGAGATTCGACATCCATGGTTGGATTTACCCAATCTTTCTCGCATGTAGTTATTTTATATATATAGTCTAGATCATCATCATTGTCATCGTCATGCACTCGCTTTGTGTAGCGCGATTCTTCCATTAGGTATAAAGGTACCACTAGGCGCAATGTCTTTTTCTCAAAAATCATGTTGCGCTTCTTTAGATTTATCACTCCGTTCATGTCAATGGCCCAATCTATTCCCAGTAGCATGGGATAGGGATTGATGTCATCAACAATCTCTATCACTTTGAAATTTGCTAGCGTGCTTGCTCCTTTGATATCTACTGTGATTCCTTGCAATCTTCCCATAGGTAGGATCTTTTGTTGGTTCACCATTCCTAGTTGGATACGAGACCATTGGAGTGCAGGCTTGCCCATGCGCTCCCATGTCTGCTTTGGCAGGAAGTTCACATCCGATCCTAGATCGAAAATCACTTGATCCATCTCGTATTCCTCAATCTCTATGGTCAATCTCATCTCCCTTCTTGTTTGCATCGTGTGCTTCCCGAGCTTCCGAACTATGCATGGTTCTCCTAGCTCGGTCCCATCACATCTAGTTATGAGTTCTTGCAGCCCCTTCACAGCCGTGTTGTCGGGTAACAACTTCATACATGTCTCCAAGAATGTAGTGAGCATCAATGGTCCCATTAATGGCTCCAGTATATCTTTACTTCCTGAATTGGAGGCATCTGCAAAGCTCCTGTTAGCTTCCATGAAGGTTTCCTTAGCATGCTTCGAATCGAATTCTGGTTCCTTCGTTGGAGCCTTACAAACCTAGGTACTTTCTTTAGGTTGCCTGCCTCTATCATCCCCTCTCGTAATACCACTTCAGAGCACGATATTTATATTTGGGTCTTCCTCGTGCAGCTTATACCTCATCATTTGCAAGTTCTAAGTTAGCGAAGGTTGGAGTGCTCCTTTATTATGCAACCTTGTTATTAGTATGGGACAGTCCTCCGTCTCATGATCAAATTGCATACAACATAAGCATGATGGTCTCATTAGATTTGTATAATCGCGGGCATAATGGCCTGATCCTTCACAATTATAACATATCAGCTGTCGGCGACTTCTTCCTGGCCCCATTCTAGCTCAGCCTCGTCCACGCCCCTAAAACTAGCGCACGCAATTCCTGCATTTTGATCGAGGGGCAACGTTTCAGACTGAAATCTGTAGGTAGGAGTCCAATCCATCATCAGTTCATAACTTCTATAGGTGCGCTCATCATGTCCTACTGACCTGCAGAAATTACACAACAATTATTGGGAATTTTGTGTATACTTCTGTAATAGATGGTAATTATCTCTAGCATGTTTCCCTCCTATCTGACAAATCGTGCACCACAATGTAGGAGCCGCGCTTGGTCCTACTTGTGCCTCTGGTCTCAATGGCATTGGTCCTCCTCCTATGAGGTAATTCATGAACACCGAGCGGTGGTCCTTGTCGTGCCACTCACATTTACACATTACATACCATACCTTGTCGCACACTTTTGGATGATCCATCCTATCTTGTTTCAAACTCTGCATCTCAAGGGACAAGTTTTTCAACTGCACGTGAATCTGCTGGACTCCCAGGTTAGGATCCTGTATCAGAGACTCATGCAATCTCATTGCGACTTCCAAAGCCTCAGCTTGAGTGGTTAGCCTTTGTTGTGACAACGTGTTTCGTCGATGCAGTGTTAACGAGGCTATAAACCATTCGTGGTTTTGCCCATCTTTCAAGGTCATGTTTTCTTCGTGAATTGTGCACTTCAGTCTTTGATCCAACTTCCATGGGGTTTCACTTGGTAGCATTGTGATTTCCTTGAATCCAATGATCGACTATGACTCTAATTTCGACTTGCTAAATTCTTTATCTAGCACAACTTGGATATCTGCTATCCCTGCATTCGTATTGTCATTGGAATGCTTAATGTACCAAGTCAGCGCACGATCCTGCAGAGTGCTGACCAACATTGCCTTCTTTATATTGTCATCTATGACACCCTATGCTTCCCATACATCTTTTATCACGAACCAAAATTGGTTTGGATCTTCATTCCTTACTCCCTTGAACACTGATAGTTTTATCATGCTATCCATACTACTTCGCAGTGGTGGCAGAGGTGGTACAAGTGAAGTCGGGGGTGAAGATGGTGAAACTCGTGGTGGTGTGGGTGGGGGTGGTATGCATGGAATTCTCTGCTTTATCAGGTTGATCACACTTCTTGGTGAAACCTTTGTGAGCTTCTCTTCGCCCCCTCACGGAGGTGAAATCAAGGGGCTAGTTTCTAGTTTTGTGCTACCTTCATTTTTTTATATTCTCCCACTCCGTGTAGCCCAAACATTAATTTATTCGCATAACCCGGTTTTCACACGGTAGCATTTTAATCCGAGTGTTCACGGATTTAATGTACTTACCTCACAATCCCTTGAGGAAGCTTCGTTCTGCCTCGCTATAGCTGACTAAAGTATCTACCATGAATTCAGTGATGAATCCTCTTATGATTCGATCCAGCGAGTGGTTGACAGTGTGTGCGATCTTATCTTCTGATGCTTCTAGTTTGCACACCAATTCTGGAGTCCACACAATAGGTTTGTCAAGTTTACACCTTCCTTGGCTATCATCTAGCCTCGCCATCCACTCGTACAACTTAGTAAGGAACGATGCAAAGCAAATTTCATGAATTTCCATATATAAGTAGAAATCTAACAACTCTGTTGTGTGTGGAGCATGATTGTTCATAGGTCTTTATTTCAGCTGAATGTATACCCCTGGAAGTTTGTACACCCCACCACGTCGGGGGGTATGGGGGGGACTTGTTCCCCCCACGAGGGTCCAGGGGGGGCGATCCCCCCCTGGCTGGGGGGTTCAGGGGCCAATGGTTAGCATCCCCGAAGCTAAAAGTAGATGTAAAATTGCCTTGTAAAAGTATTGTAATTTGCCTTGTAAAAGTATTGTAATTTCTAGTCAATCTGGGCCGTTCATTAGGCGGATGTTGGGGTTTTCCTGGATAAACACTAGTGTTTATGTGTTTATGGTTGACGCTGGTTATTTTTATATTTATTCCTCTCAGTAATTATTTATGTTATGCAGTAAATTTCTTAACAATCGGTATCAGAGCCAGATATTGGCTTCAAAGGGATTCTTTGATGCTAGGGGTTTATAGTTCCTGATGAGATCAATGCAGCCTTTTACCATATCTAGGTCTGGAAAATAATGGTGGAACAATCGTACATGGAAGAACCTCAAGGAGAATGTGTGGAAGATAGTGCCATAACTACCAGGTATCACAGTGCATTTGCGATATTTACCGATTTGGAATATGCTGACGAATTGTTCAGGATTCATGCGGCTATTTAAAGAAGTTTGAGAGATACCTTTGGTCAACAAAATAAAATTGTTCATGCGGCTTCAAAAATTGTTCATTTTATGCTACATGAGGCCACCGGTGCTGGAATCCACAAGGTTCTCATTAGGTTAGAACATGCTGACGAATTGTTCGGGATTCATGCAGCTATTTAAAGAAGGTTGAGAGATATCTTTAGTTAGTAGAAGAAAATTGTTCATGCGGCTTCAAAAATTGTTCATTTTCTGCTACATGAGGCCACCGGTGTTGGAATCTACGAGGTTCTCATCAGGCTCGTAGTTGGAGCGGTTTGATAGAAGTTTTTGAGCAAATCAAACTGAGAGAGGATGGATCAGAATCGCAGCAGCAATAAACAAAAAAAGAAATTTAATGAAGTCAAAATTATTGCATGTAAATGGGCATACTACTGTAAGACTTGGTAAAGCATGTGTACCCCTTGGTGATCACTGGTAAAGTCTGGGTTAGACCTAGGCGATAGGGGGGATGTCGGGTTAACAATACCCTGGGTAAAAAGTCTGAGGGGGGTAAGAGATAGAGTGAGCAGGATTGTCTCACTTAGCAGGTTTAGCTGGAGTTAATCAGGGAAATCCAAGTCAAGTTTAAGGGGGGAATTGTTAGGTAAACTTAACTCGGGATAGAGTAAAAGTTGACCAAGTTAAACAGTGATGGTTTTGGGGCACATGGTATTGTGCACCCATAGTATTATGCCCATGGTATTATATGTAATGGAGCTTATAAAAGGTTGGAAGGACTTCATTGTAATGAAAGACCTGGAGGTGAGCGGTGAAGACTCACTTGGTCGGATTGGCTAGGGTTTTGGCCAATGCTAATAAGATCTTGTTAGTAAATTTCTTAACATAGTATTCCTTTGATAATCGTGGATTCCTATTTTCCTGCTCCACGAACTCATGAATCTTTCTGTCCAACCACTATTTAATTCATTTCTTTGTCGGATTCTAGTGATACGACATCAGACATCTTTTATGTATATCCCGGTCTCGACAATGAAACCATTTGTTGGCTTGTTGGGGCCTGAACCGGGTTCAGAGTTAATTAGCGAAACAAATCCTGGTACTATTGGCCCTTTCGGCAACAGTCCGCAAAGCGTGAACTGAGGTCTCACTTGAAGTAGTATGGGAGCATGCTAGAACCAGGTTTCTACAGCCTGGAGATGTTTGATGAGTTTGACTAGTCCGCAATTTGTCCCTGCATGCAGGTTGCTTCACACACTTTCCCATTCCACGCAGCCTGATATACAACCTTCGTGCAACCCTACCCAGGGGATTGCATCACACTTTGCGTTATTACCCAAGACCTTGCTTATATTCCAATATTAGTTAATTATATTTTCCTACTTGAGTGCTTTAAGAAATACCTAACAACATAGAACCTTCATACATGTGCGTGTAGTAAATAATCAATATATTTCCAAATTATATCAATCATGCATTAACCCAAGAACATATACACATTAATATAGAAAAACTTCTCTTTATTGATTCTTTCCATGGTTACAAACTTGACTCGCCTTGCACACTCAGCTACAAGGGTCCGTGCATTCAGCTGCAGAATACTAGGCCTTTGCGCACTCAACTGTAGTGCCTTCTCCTACTCTACGACCGATAGACACACTTTACACTTTGACTCAATCACTTAGACTTCCTTGTTCCTTCATTATTAGTTAGTTCTCTTTTACACTTAGATACTCGCACTATTTATACAATCCCATGGTCTGTGGACGATAGGTAGGTCTATCCAACCAAAATTACATGACAAAACTAGGGCAGGCAACCCTGTGACTCTATCATACTTTCACACTCCGCGCCCGCAATCCGCGTAGCTTTACAACAAGATTCGGTCAAAACTTGGGCTTTAAGCCCCAAAACATGCCTTGGGGGGATTCCATGCCCAACAATGGGAACTTGGTTATCCTATCATCCTTTTGAAGCACATACCATTTTGATATTAAAATTGACCTTCAAAACCTTACAGATCTTGGCTAAAGAACTGCCCAAATGAAAAACTGTTGTTGTTTAAGAAAATGCCACTAACTTTGATGTTGGGGCTATTATTGTGATTTGTCATCTAGTTGTTGATGCTTCAAATGGAACTTCTATTGTTCTTGTCACATCTGCATACTGGGAACCTAGTATCTAGAACTCAAACTTTGAAGAAGTTTAGACTATCCATTATGGACAAAAGAAAATCACTTGGATGAGATACATGAGACTCTTTTCTCTATCATCACTTGATGGTGTGTATCCATCTATACAACTGTATTCATCTACCTATATAGGATTGTTAATTCCCTTGAACCATATGTTTAGGGTTACCAATGGAGCTTTGGGACCAGTTGTACAAAATTCTCACCCAACATTGGAAATATCTGGCAAGCTCGAAGGTTCAGGATCAAACCCAAGTGGAGAGCCAAAGTGTCAAATAGGTTTACTCAGAAGTCTTCTTTTAAATCTTGGTTTAGGGATGGTCTTCTTAGAATTTATAAAAGTGGTTGTCAATGTTGATGTTATTGTACCCTAACATATCAGTCATTGACCATGATGATAATTCAAAATATATCACAAGGTTCTACTGATATTTTTGGTTGATTGGAGTTTCCCTAAACTTTTGGTAAAAGAAATATCATATCAAACTCAAAACTTGAGGATGCCAATGACAATAGTACTGAAAAATACTCCACTCATAAGCAGAGTTTACAAATAGAAACATTGAGAAGGAATATAATTCGAATGTGTGGAAACAAATTGACTTTTTTTGTAGTACTAGCTGGAAGATCTGACTTGAACATAGATCCATTCTCTTGAAAGTGATGAACAAGTTTCAATTTCATCATCCCATTCAAATGAGTGCTTTATGGTCTCTGTACAATAGGGTTTGAGTTTTTTTATCTACCGAGTACACACGCTATAGATAGAAATATGCAAATCTAGTTATACTCTAATGATAATTCACAAATAACCTGCTATTGCCTTTCATACCAAAACTTTTAAGACAATTGGTTAGGCCAAAAATAGAGATTCTTATACCAATTGATGAGTAATCAACAGAACTCACAAAACTCCCAAACAAATTAGAAACATTAGGAGTTGAATATGCCAACAAAGAATGGATATTCTTGCATCCGATGATGTAGAATACCTAGAAATCTACAATGGCAACACCAATAGAGGCAAAGTGAAGAATATTCGCTGAGGCTCTTAAGGTGCAGCTAGTGAAATTAGATTATTAATTCTTGTATATGCAGTAGTGTTCTACAGTGATTTTGAAGCAATTAATCTGTTTTTGTATTACAGTGGGACTAAAGGAAATTGCTTCATCTTCTTCATTACCTTTCACAATGGCAACTCTTGCAGCATGGGACACTGGCTCTTCTAATGAAAGAGCCTCTTCCTTTGCATAGTTTGGTCCAATATGTTGTAGAACATTATCAAGTTTATTTAATAGCATTAGATACTTTGGACATGACAACTTCAGAGTTTACCTCCATTTCCCAAGAACCTCTCTTGCAACACCAAAGTCAATCAAGTCTGCATCAAAATATATTGCATACCTTCCATCTTCTATTGAATTTACAACATCCTTGCTAGCTGTCAGAATCCTGTAGACTTGTGTTTTTTTTTGCTTTCTACCAAGTGCATTGTCAGAATGCAACTTATAGAAATATGAAGCAAGTTGTGTTGGGGAAAATCACAGAAATCCCTAGTTCAAAATCCTCCCCCATTACAATACCCCCACTTCCACCTCATGGCATTTCTCATTTTCCTTAAAAGGGACATATGAAATCTCAACTCTCAAACTATTTGCATGGGAGTCTTCTCATAGAACATTTCTAGAGTCCAAAAGTTTGTGCAGAAAAACACCAGTCCTTCTAGAAAAAGTGACCTTGTTCCAGCTTGCTTCTCTTCGATATCATCATTACTGGTTGCAGTATCTAGTTTGCATGCCAACCTTCCATAAGGACTAGAATTGCTGGACAAAAAGAACTAGAGAAGACATCCTTGATATTCTTACATTTGCTAATAATACACCCTAAAAATTCAAAATCGGAAGTAAAATCATTCTAAAGCATGAATCAATGTAAATTTCATGTGTGCAACAAACTTCAACTTTCAGCTTTTCTAACCTTATGAGCTGTGATGATTATTGCTGTCAAAAGTCTAGAGAACTACAAGGCTAACATAGCAAATTCAAAAATGTCTTGTTAATCTCTGCAATGTTGACTTGTTTTCTCCTCAGTATTGCTCCTCCTTGTTTTTGTTTCTTAACAGACAACTTCACATCCCTTCATTCTCTCCCTCTCCCAGTTCCATTTGTAGGTGTCTTCTTAATCATAGATGTTTCAACCACAGGAAGAAACTAAGAATAATGCTGACCATAATGGAAATATGTTAGTGAAACTGATCCCTCAATACATGAAAAGAAATAAGACATTGGAGCAAAAAATAAACATGCATACACTATTTCCTTGATAAAGGGAACGTGAGCAACATAATTTAGAAAGATAGATAAGATAAAGAAAAGATAATTTTATTAATGTCCAGTAAATGACCCAAAGAAAGGTCAATGGGACTAGAAGAAACAATCAATGATACCATCTGTAGGGGTGCCCTAAATTACTTTGAAAACATAAAGAAAAAATTACATGACCAAAGAAAACATGAATTAAATGTTAAATTCAACAGTTCAAGAAAGTATCTAGAAATTTGTAAGACCGGATGAAGAGGTAGAAGGTGAGGTGGAGGGGTATCAAACAAAGTCAACTATGGAGAGGGACCTGATGCATGGTTTAATGATGTCAGTTGGGGAGAGACTTGGGCTGGTAGGACCTAGCTAGATGACTCTACGAGGCATCTCAGAAACATGACCAGATCTTCCCCTAAAAGTCAAGGCCAATGAAAGGAATCTCATGATACAACTCTAGTTCAGGCTGGGTATTAATACAATCTATCAATTGTGCAGAGAACAAGTGTGCTAAGCTTTGGTGTGAAAGGCCAAATCAGTTCCAGGATGAGAATCCATGAGAGGTCTTATAGACCTAGTGTTAGTTTGTAAAGGGAAAACGAGGCTCACCCTTAAGAATATAGTCAAGCTGATCCTTAATGGAGCTTCCCAAGTGAATCTGGGCAATCTTGGAGGAGAAGGAACGCAAAGAGATCAGGAAGATTTTACTTCTACTATATAGGTTTAGGGGAAGACTCTGATAATGTAACTGAAGCAGAAGAATAGTCAAGGGGTTAAACTATCCCTTGAAAGAGGTTTTACCACATTTGAAGTGCAACAAAAATTAGGAAGAATCTGTGTCCCTGAGTTGTAGGAATGGGAAATGACAGGAAACAAGTCTCTAGAAATGGGTATGACAAGCATCCAAAAGTATTGGAAACTTTGGTGTAGTCTGTGTAGGAAACTTTCGCAAATTGGGAAACACTAGAAAACAGTTTTTAGAAATAAGGACAACATTTTTCAAGCAATGTCTGCCTAAAACCTCTGTTATAGTACTCTTATTTTAACATGTATACCACTCTCTTGTGAAAAATTAGAACTAAGAAGAGGTTTTTAACTTTTTCCATGTCAAATGACCTTTATCTTACATGTATGGTTACACTCTGGCAGCACTCTTAGTTTAGTGTTGGGGGTCTTTTTTTGTTTATTCTTCATTTTGGAGCTTTGAAAAAATTGAAAAGATGCTAGGAACATCTAGTCATTTAAGAAAACTTGGAAATTTCCCTAGATGTTTCCTAAAACTACTGAAAACCATAAAAAAATTGTTGAGCTTCTTTCAGGTATTACTAAGTACTAACAGTTTCTAGTGTTTCAGAAGTTTTGGAAACCATCAATAGTTTATGGAAAAAGATTCACTGGAAATTATCATGAAAGCATGCGACAAAGGGTTTTTGGTGCATTGAAGGTTGAATGGAATCATTGTGGAAGCTCACAAAATTAAGAATAGTTTCACATCAATAAAATTTACCCATTTCCCATGTTACAAGAAGAGCGTAGTTGATCGGTTGGCTAATAAAGGGATAGACTTACTAGAAAAGGAAGGAATGTCGCAACTCCTTCTTCCTTGGTGAGAATGCTAGTCAAATGGAGGGAATAGAATTTATTATTGATGACAAGCCAGATCAATATAATGATTAAAGACTACACATCCCATTAAAATTCTAAATAGCACTATTATCGAACATCTTTCCACGCTTTTGTTTATAAAAAAAATGCAAGGATTGACTTGGTACCCTGCTTTAGTAGGAAGTGTGTATAGAGATTCTCATTGTTCTATTTGGACTCTACCCTGCAGTGTTTTGTCTTCAGATTTCTCCTCTCAACATATCCATCCTTGGGGTTTTTCTTCGACTTAGGGAAATGGCAGATTACATGGATGAGCCCTAGTTAGAGTTGTTGGTTCCGAAGAAATAAAATGAATTTATTTTAATTAATTGAAAAATGTAACTCACCAACTCAAGTGACCAATCAATATTGGCCTCTCATTTGAAAGGGAATTTTATTTTCACGTATTTAAGAGATTCGGTCACTCCACTCTATTTTAAACAAGAGGTGAATTGAAAAAATTGTAAATATCTAGATATATATATATGATTGAATTTAGCCCCGAACTTCAACTCATATTGTATAAAAGACTAAGTGGAGATTGAAAAAGTGAATGAATTGAAGTTTCGTAATATTATTTTTTGCATGCATCGAAATAAACCAAATTGATGTGATGAATGAGGAGCAATCCAAAGAACAACTCACTCTTGTCTATGTTCAGTTGGCTTGATCAAGAACCCATAAAAAGGACGAAAAACCATTTATAGTTTAGTTAAGCACCAATTAGGATGGCTTAGGAAGTATAGTAAAGCAAGGAGGAAACCATACTTACATTTTTTTCTCTTTGGCTCTAAGAACAAGACACTAGAACATTGATTGGACCGTCATACCTCCTTAGATACATGTTTGAATTTCATGTTAATAGCAATAGTTAGCAACTATATGTTTAACCATTTGCTTGTGAAATATTATATATAGCTTAGTTTTTTCTGTGACCTTCATGATTTATATATTGTACTCTATAACCACTTTATAAGAACTTTGAAGTTGTTTTACATAATTATTGTTAGATTGAATGCCTTCTGTTTAAAAAACATGAAAATAACATATCACTTAGCATGTTTCTAGCTTCCTACAATAAAATAATGTCCTTTTCAAAACGGTCACAAGTTGGTACCTGGGTTAGTTATATGAAGCATTTTCTAATGTTTTTTAATTCGCATTTTAGTTGTTGTAACATTTTACTTTGTTATAGTAAAATATATTGCATGTTTTCATTTGTCTATGTTATTTATTTATTTTTAATTTTGAAATTGTTTTAAAGGAGATGATTAAGATCCTCTTTCACACAACCATATATTACAATCAACCACCTATTACTGATAGTCTATTACAAATAATCACCTATTATTAGTCTAGGTTTGTTGATAGTCTAATACTAGCAACCACTTGTTAGTGGGACATAATAGGCCACAACTCACTATTCGAAAAAGACACTCTACTTTCATTATACAACATATACAGTTTGTATTCTTTTTTAGCATTTCCTTCCTCCACATCAGGTTTTCAAAATTGGAACAGGGGTCTCTCAAACCATTGATCATTTTGTTATTGGGCCAACCTATCCTTTAGCACAATTTTCATTTCCAAGACTCCATATCCTTCTGCATGTATTTCAACTGTTTATATATATATATATATATATTTGAAGGGTAAAAAAACCCTGAAACACTATCGACGTGGCCTTGCTCCATTTGATGAAAATTCTAGTAACTTAATATTTGTTGAATGTTCTTTTTTCTACCGATTCTAAAAACCCACTTACACACTGACACATTTACTATAAATGTAGTTTTCAGGATTGCCATAACTCTTCACATAATTCTTTAAAGTGTGCTAGCTCAATGGAAGAGCATCTTCCTTACAAGCAGGAGGTTCCTCGTTCGATTCCACTGTGCGCTAACATGAATTAATCAATGATTTTGCTGTTTACTTTTAATTAAATGATTTTTATATCGATTTATTTCAATGGTGATATATTTCTAGATTCATTGTTTTATATTGCCTCTAGAGATACAATAGCTAGTATTAGAGACGTATTGTATCTAATCTGGGTGTTCTCTCTAGAGAGACAAAAATGAAATTGTCACAATAGAGACACCTACATAAAGACAATATTTAAGACAATGCACAAGTTTTTTTTGTCTCAATTTATGACACTTTACCCAAAAATTGTCTCAAATATTGTCGTAAAACCCCCCTTTATGTAGTAGTGCCATGCGCCACACTACTTGTATTACCTCCTCCATCTGCACATACACCTTACACTGAGCTCACACCACATCTACCACGATGAGCTTCCAACGATACTCTCATCATACCGCTAGCAAAATGCCCACCCCACTTGGCACTCTCCACACCCCTACCCCCCCAGTGTCATATTATGCTCAATGTTGAAACCTCCCGATTGGGTGAACCTCCCCTCTACATGGTCTGGAAACAAGAATGATATGGCACAAGTCAGATAGCGAAAGCTAATGAATACACCCCCAGGATAGGACTGACAACATTCTACAGAACCTTTAGACAAGTCATGAACCAAAGTGCGTGAGACACCCACCCCAATTAAACACACAAAAGCCTTCCCCCCAAAACTAAAGATCACCACACACCCGCTAAGAGGGAGGTGAGGACACCCACAAACAAGAATCGTCCTAAGTAGACTAATGGCTCTTCCACTTCACTAATGGGGGAAGAACTTGGGAACATAGGCGTGGCTAAAAGGACTTGAGGCCAAAGCATAGATAGATGAGAGACAAACCTAAGCCAATTAGGAGCCAAAATGACCTCCACTAGACATCCCTACAACCTCCAAGTCCAATTTTTGCTCACCCAGTCATGTGTCTCAAAATTTGAGGGTAAGACCTCAAAAACAGAAAAAGGTATAAGATTACCAGTGGACAAAAGACCCAAAAACCATTCCAAACATAGAAAACACCTAGGGAAAAATCTATCATCGAGTGCAGGTAGGGACACTAAGATCGACCATATTAGCATGTGAATTTCCCTCAATTAGCTAACAAAAGAAACAAACAATGTACAAACATAAGAACTTGAATATTTTGCTAAAATTTCACGGTGGAGGAAGTGACAATGTCGTTTTCTCCACCACTCCCAGACCACCCGAGGGTTGAAGAACTGACAAAGACTAACATTGCTCATGCAAAAATCTACTAGCCTTTGCACTATCAACGAAATATAACATTCCATAACTGAGAATTTCGTCATCAATCAACTTACTTGACAACCACACATTCCCACAAAGGATGAATAAAGGCTCGCACATCGCACCGATCCCCTCACCATACATCTTACAAAATCAAAGGACTGGTGATTTGTCCTCCTTTCAGTCTTCCTTATGTAAACATCCATTGCACATGTGTCGAACATGTCTCAAAGTTCGTCACACCCTCTAGGGAATCATTGTATTTAACCACTAACTGGTATAACTCATCAAGTTGATTGTTTCAAGAACTAAAAGGCTAGTCATAAAGAAGTTCTTGACTTTGTTTATCACTTCTCCAATTGCCAAGATTGTTGGCTACCTCATTCCCATGTCTTCTCTCATGTTATTTGACTACATACTCAGAGGAAGATAAACAATAATGGATTTTTTCACCAATAAGCTCCAACCTCGAGTTGTTGATCACCTTTTTAGGAGGAGATCCATTAATAAGCTTCTGTAGCAATGAGACAATTATTTAAATCTTTGGAGGCCTGCAGATCAGCTAGGCCCATCTTAGTGACCTCTTGGAGTGCTTTCTCTAGAACTTTAAATTTAACAACATTATTTGTGGTACAACCACATGAATCCGCGAAGATTTTCACCAACTTCCTATTGCCATTATGTATCAAGCCCATGAAACTAGCCAGGCTAGGTTTCCCCTTCGAAACTCTGTCAATTCTTACCTTAAAGAAATCAGGCGATTTTGAGATAAAAGTGTCATTTGAATTCCCCCTCATGGAGAGTGGAGAAGCAGACCTCGAGGCAATTAAGTTTGGACCTAGATATAATTCCTTAAAGATTTTGATCTCCCAACCCTTAGCTTTCCAATACTCCTCTCAGCAATGATTAACTAGGATGGATTTTTTTATATTACACTTTATCACTTCCCTAACATGATCGGTCCTGATGACCTATGATCTAAACACTACCTAGTTCCTACCTTTCCATAGGTTCCAAAGAACGAAAAACTCATAGAGACACTAAGATATGTTTACTATGGGGTTTTTGAAGATATTCCAGTATCATAATCTAGTGATTCTCTAAGATTTTTCTTAGACTGATCAAATTCCCTAAATAATGTCAAAATTTTATTCCAAAGGTCTAGTGCCATAGAGAAAAAATTAAGAAGATGGCTCATTGTTTCCTCTATGCTAGTAGAAAGAGCACATCAAGTAGGACCATAGAAGCCTTTTTCTGAAGCTTATCATAGGTGAGAAGTTTTCCATGACCAATAAGCCAGAGGAAAAAATAGACCTTTGGTGAGACCCATGAGTACCAAATCC
Organism: Pinus taeda; assembly: GCA_000404065.3. Lineage (NCBI taxonomy): Eukaryota > Viridiplantae > Streptophyta > Pinopsida > Pinales > Pinaceae > Pinus > Pinus taeda. The sequence goes on from APFE030136250.1 coordinate 97,110, forward strand.
TTTTCCAAAGAGGATTTCGCACTGGATCCGCTGAGGTGGAGAGAATGGAGTACACTTCCTTAAGAGAGAACAAACCCCGAGGGAGATGTCCCCATCTAATTTTATCAAGCTCTCAATTACATAATATAGGGTGTTGCTGGAGAATCAAGGAAAAAGCCTCCCAAGTGAGAGGGGGGTCGTAATCTGGCCAATGCACTTGAGACCTTAATTCTCTCCATCTCTTTGTGCTATTGCTATCCTCCTATAAGTCTTTAACTCTCACTAATCCTATATGAAAGGTGAATATTTGAATTTCCTAGAGGTATTATTCTTGATTGAGATTGGGGTGTTCCATCCAGGCCTCCTCCCAAAATTTGTCTTGATGACCATTCATGACTTCCTAGAAGCCGTGATCATGAATTTTGTCCCTATTCACTTTTGGAATGTTCAAGATAGAAGAACCTCTCAGTAAGTGATGATGATTGGACAAACGGTCAAGAATACGTAACAAGACATATTTGTCAGACCAGAGTATATTCCAAATTTTTTGTCCACCCTTTAACCATCTCCACCATAACTTGGCACCTAGGACTTTTGATAATGTTTCTGGATCTTTCAAGCTGAGGCCACCATGGGTTTCTTATCTGCATAATTTGTCCCCTAGCACCAAAGACCACCTCTTGCCGACCTACGCCCCCAACTAGAGAGATCTTCGAAATTTGAAAATCATTTCCTTATAGATACTTTGTGGGGATGGAAGGGCTGAAATATGATAGATTTCAAGAGCCTAGAGAGTTGCCTTCAAGAGAGTTAATAAACCAAACAAATTGAGAACCTTGAAGGATGAGCTAGAAAGCTTTTGATCCAGGAAATTCAAGGGATATTTCTAGGAAGACGATCTTAGGGAGTTAGAGAGCAAGGGTATTCCAAGGTAAGTTCTTGGAAGTGAATCAATGTGAAAAATGAGGGTCCTTGTAAAATGACTTTGGACACCGCAATGGGTGTTGAAAAAGAAAATATTTGATTTTTCCCCAATGATGACTGCTAGAATTCCTTGAGGAGGAAACTGAATTTCTTGGCTTCGCTTAAAGTTGGCTTCCCGTAGAGCATGTTACAATCAACGAATTATTGATTTTATAGAGGATAAGCCTCCATAGATAACCTCAAGCCCTAGATATGCCAAAATTCAGAGGCTAATTTGATGAGTCTACCCAAACCCTCAACTACAGTTATGAAAAGGAAAGTGGAGACAGGATCCCCTTGTCTCATGCCCCTTGAGCCTGAGAAAGATCTTGAGGGAGAGCCATTGACTATAATTTAGTTGAATGGTGTCTCAATCAATGATTTTACCCATTTTGTCCATGGATGAGAGAAACCAAAAGCATTAAGGATAGAAAGAAGATACTCCCAAATCAAATGGTCATAAGACTTAGACATGTCAAGTGTAATAAGAAAACATAGATATTTGTACAATTTCAAAGAATGTATTACCTCATGAGACACTATAATACTATCCATAATCTGTTGGCATTCCACAAAACTTATTTTTTCATATCCGATGATAGTTATCATTAGGCGTCTCAGATGCCACACTAGAATTCCTGAAATTATCTTATATACAACAATGCAAAGAGAAATTGGCCACAACCCATTTGGGTCTAATACGAAAGCTTTATTTTGAATGATCAGGTGGAAGGTGGGATTAAGTTTCTACTAGATGCTTTTGGATTGATAGGATTCCTCAACCAATTCATATATTTCTGGCCCAAGGAAGCACCAACTAGCTTTAAAGAAATCTAAGGTGAATCCTTCAAGACTTAGAGCTTTATTGAAGTGAGAGAAAGAAATGAACTCTTCAAATTCTTCAAAGGAAATCTCTCTCATGAGGGCCTCATTCTAATCTGATGAAAATAGTTGACATATATAGTTTTTGACTTTGGAGATGGCCTCACTTCTCTCCACCTTTAGTTCTATGAATAGAGCTTGGAAATGGGAGATCAACTCCTCCAAAATCTCCTCATGATGGACAAGTCATTTTCCTCCCGAGTCATTGAGGGAGAATATATGATTAACTCGTCAATGCTTTAACATGGTTCTATGGAAGAATTTCATGTTGCGCTTCCCCTCTCTAAGCCATCACACTCTCGATTTTTTCTCTATAATGTTTCCTCCTTCTCCCTTCTTTTCTCCAAAGCAATTATGACCTGGCCTTAATAAGATGCAAGAGACTCTGTATTGCCTTATATGATAATCCTTTCTTGGATTGAATGCATTTTCTCCTCCAGTTGCTACTTCTCTTTGGGAATATTTCTAAAATCAAAATAATTCCAAATTTTTATCCTTTTCTTGAACTTTAGTTTTAGTTAGAAAGTTTCCTTGTGACTTCACCTTGATACCCTCATATCCTTCCACCACTCATATATATTTTCTATGAAATGGGGCCCTTCAAGCTAGAATTCCTCAAACCGGAAAGGCCTATTCTTCGGGGCCATTCTCAAGTCAATTTCAAGATAAACAGGGCAATGATCTGATCCTAAGCATGGAAGAATATAACCTTGAAGATAAATATGCTACTGGAGGATATCATCCAAGATGAGGAAGTAATCCAGACACAATGCAATTTAGTTGTCACCCACTCAATGATTGTTGCATGTGAAGGGACCATTACCAAAATCTATGTCTTCTTCTTTGAGAGCTTGAATAGTTTCCTAAACGGAATGAGAAACATGATCTAACTGGAAAACTCCTCCTTTATTTTCATCCAAGTCCTTGATCATGTTGAAATCACCTGTAAGGATCCAACTGTCCTCGACCAAAATTTATCTTAACTTCTGTAAACTACTAAGGAAACCCAACTTTACCCATCAGAGAGTAAGGCCAAAAACCTCTGATAGTCAGGCATTCATCAAGGAGCTAATACATTCAAATTATCTCCAAAGAGAGTTGGGGAAAGTGATCTAGCACCCAAAGGAGATAGATCTGGTGTCCTAGATAGTAGCCAACCCTCCTAAATATCCCTTGGCATCTAGCACCATACATTTCACCGAGGACCAAATTCCTGTCATGATTTAACTTAGCTTCTCCTGCGTCACCTTGGTTTCTTACTAAACAATGATATTGAATTTTTCCTATTGAATTATATCTCTTAAGTACCTCAACTTACCTGTCGAGTTGAGGCCCATTATATTCCAAGAGATTACTTTGATTGAGGAGGAAGTAGGGAGCCCTCATAATACTCCATGATGACATTGGCTAGTCCTTAGTTGGCTAAGATCCCCCCAACTTCTCTAATCACCTCATTGGTGGGTTTCATATGCTTCTTTCTTTTCTCAAACCCTAAATTGGACTCAACACACCTAGAAGACACCTCCTCATCATAGATCGCAAGGACCAAGCGTCGGGAAGATTCCAGAAGCACTTGACGTTATTCCCATTCCTTGTAGATATGGTGGGATTGGCCTAGTTTCTCTTACGGGGTATCGTTATATACTGCCTTGGCCTAATTTTGTAGAAAGGCTAGTAAGATTCGTTAATTACAATTGAGCTGATCCATTTTGATTTCGTGCTCTAGGGCCTACTGAGCTTGAGCAAGGACTTGTTGAATCTACTTAGTAGGGGAAAGCTTTTGCAAAAATTTCATTCTAATGGGTTATTTTCTCTTAGGGATTTTAGGACTTGCTTCCACTTCCATCATTGTTTTTGGCTCCCTTGTCTTGTGATTCTCCATTTTTTCGGCCAGGAGTGTAAAGGAGTTTCCTGATGAGCGGTTTGTTGTTGACGAAGGGGGGCGGGGAGGTGGAGCAAGGCAATGAGGACCCATACTCTGCGAATCGACACCTCCATGAAGCCATATTGGGGAGGATTTTCTAGAGTTTCAGGGGCCTCTTTCAACCACTGAGGGAAATCATGGAACAAATGTCGATATTCATAAAAAATTATGCATTTGAAGGGGACATGCTCATATTCCAGCAGTTAAGACCAAACTCCATCCTAGTATTCAATACCCACTGATTCTGGCAAGGGTTGGTAGATGTTCATGTAAATAGAGATTCTGGCAGAGGACAAAAATGTTTAGGGTTTTATGATCTCATGACTTACACAAAATTACCAATGGAATTTCCAATCAGTTAAAATATTTCCATCTCCTAGAAATGCTTTGGCAGAGAGTATAGCCGAACCTAGATCAATGCCTCCATAAATTGTTCCTTCTTCAGATTATAACAGGGTTTCCAATGCCTCGTGAATAGCCCCGCACTGCTCATGAAGTAAGGCCTGTTATCTAGAAATCTCTTTCAATCTTCCAGATAATCAAAGATTAGAGTGAAGAAACCCTTCTCTCTTAAGAAAATATTTATTGGAGCTTTTGACTTCCATTTGAGTTGTCTTCATCGGAGGATATCAAAGTCCTTTGGCCAAATACCCATAAATTTTTAGATTATCGCATGATCTTGCACGTTTTTCTAGGATTGTTCCAGAATGTTATTGGGGATCACTACGTGGGGGTGCCCCTCATTTTTGATAGCCATTGTGCTCCCAACGCTTGCGAGTCCACGTGCTTTCCTTTTTGCTACAATGTGCTTCTAGACAGACCCGAAATAGGATAATGATCATCAGTTTTCCCTTAAACCCTAGCAGAGCTAAAACACTATTAACCAAAACACATTAAATTTATAATTTTTGTATTAATAATTTACGGGGATGATGTTATATTACTAACAAATCATAAAAATACTTGTGATAAAAATATAATCATTTCATATAATAGTGAAATTTTCTTCTACGGTAATATCACTACTATTATTAGAACTCTTGTGTAGAGAAAGAAATAATGATGAGAATAAATTTCCTTTGTTCTATACATAGTAAATGAAAAAAGAAATAGAATCAACAACAATTTTATATGGTTTTTTTTATCTAGAGTTAGTTAAACAATCTTGAAAGAAAGTTATCTATTCTATAAATAGTAAGCAATAATTTTAATCATAAAAATATAAATGAATACAAATAAAAATTATTTACTCAAATTAAGCAAAGGTTATCCTTCTCATGTAGAGTAAGGAAACCTATAAATAAATCTTAACTAATAATACATGTAAAAGAAAATTTATACACATAAAAATATTTACATTACAAAAAGAAAGAGAAGACAATACATGTAAGGAGGAATGATGCTATAAAAAAATAAAATCAAAACACTCAATGCAAATATAAACAATTTTTTTGTTCTCAATCCCACAAAACGTTATTCTATATATGTATATATTCATAGAGCTTATAATGTTTGTCCGACTCCATAATATTATTTATGATTATAGAATGCTTGAATATCAATAATGCATTTTGCATGCAATGTCAAGGCGATGCAACTAAAACTAGAAAAACAAAAATCATAAACAACCAAATAAATATGTTTTACTATCAAATGTTAGTACTAAAAGGTAAGCATAAAAAATCTTGGATGATCACCAATTTCTCTTTTGTAAAAAGTTGTGCCTTTACTATGGAATCTTTCTCATTGGCTGAAGAAGAATAAAAGTCAAGATATAAAATACTGGTTAATTGATATGAGATTATCTTTTCCTAATAATTTGCAGTGACTTATATTAATTCAAGATTACGATATAGCTATATAACATCCCCCACACACACACATATATTTGAATACCTACACTTTAAAAGTTGGAACTATTTCACAAAACTTATAAGTATGTTAGGGTAGAGTTACTAAGTTTGAATTAAAATATAAAAGTTTGCATAAGAAATTATCATTTAAGAAAAAATGATAATATACATGCCTTGGTCACATTCCTTATTATGTTATTAACTTTACTTCTCTTTGTATTTTTATTTTCATTTATGTGTATTCCCATTCAAAGTATCGGTTGTTAGATATGACTGGAGTGGATTAAATAACTATATTTTGATTTGGGGCCCCGTGATCGTCTGTATCATAGGGAAGAGATCCACGTGGATGTCGAAGGATATCAGCGAACATAACCAACCATACAAACATGTGTCACAGGGAAGAGATCCATGCTTTTGTGAAACAATATCAACAAACATAGCCAAACCATACAAAAGTTTTATTAACTAACAATTTTAAATTTTCATTCATTATCTTAATCAATCTTTTTTTTTCCAATCCTTATTTAACAATAATATGATGGTTTCACAAAGTCTATTTAATAATTTGATTTATCCTATATAACATGTAAATTATTTTCTCAATATATTGGATGTCTGAAAAGACCATCTCATAATTAAGAAAATCTAGAAAATTTAAACCTTAAAAAATAATTAATTTCTTTAAATTTACTAGAGAATGGATTTTAAAAAGTTGTTTTTCATTATAATAACCATTACTAAGTTTGCACATTTACACTTTTACACTTACACGTTAAAGCGTTGAAGAAAACATCCAATTATGTATATTTATTTCCATCATGATCCTATTCATTTTTTATGAAAATGCTTGGTTAAATTATGGTGTGTAGTAACTAATGTTAAATATGTTATTTACACTAGTATGAAATATTTTCATTTATTTAAATTTTAGATGGTTTTCCTATGAATTTTAACAATATTTATTTTAATAATATTGAAAAATAAATAATTGTTTCTCAAAATTAAACATTATAACTTAAGTTGATCAATGCTAAACTATTAATGGCAAACAATATATGTAGGCATTTCCATAAATATTTTTGAAAATTAGCGCTCCATCTCGTCCTCTATACCATTTCCATTACTTATCAAACTTATGCACCATTTCTATTACTACCTACTGACTCCACTTTCTGAAAATGTTTATGAATGCTCAATAGAAAATCATCGAGTTGTGTATGACACCTTGGAATCACATATTTGCACTATACAATGTTAGAGATCTATAATGGGTGGTTGCTTCATGTTCTCTTCTTATTTATCAAAGCTTTTAGATGGTACAACCTAAGCATCCTTAGAATTTGATGGTGTGGTATTCAATGCCTATATGGCATGTCCGTTATCTTTATGGCTTGTTTAGAGGATATTATTCAAGTTCGTATTTTGATTTTTGTTGCAAAGTTGTTGGAAAAATGTGGGATAGGAATATTTTCAAAAGTTTCCACATTTGTGATCGGTATATCTTTGCTTTGCTAGTTGTTGGATATTGATGTGAAGATTTAATCAGATTTGATTTTCATTCAGTGTATTATGATTTATTAGATAGCTAATCCTCGAGATTAACCTTGGGTCAGTTTGGGTAGTTATTAGAGTCCAAGATTTCCTCGGAACTAATTCAACTGTTTCCTATATGTATTTATATGTATAACATGTACATAATTCCTTGAGATTGTTTAGTATAAATTTGATTTGGTTTCAAGTCTCGTGTGTCTTACAGTGGTATCAGAGTGGGTGAGATTCTCTATTGAATGAGAGCATGGTTAATTTTTTCTATCAAATAGAATAAAACTGAGACTTCAAAGGTTAATTTGAATGTGTGTAGAGCTTGGTGCATCTTTGAATTAAAAGGAAAAAAAATCATGTGGATCTATGTTGAAGCAAGAAGTGAAGGCTGTGAGGATAGTTGTTGAACATGTGGAGACCTTGGTGCATCTTTGAATTAAAAGGAAAAAAAATAATGTGGAATCTATGTTGAAGAAAGAACCAAAGGTTGTGAGGACAATTGAATGCAACATAAGGTTAGTATAGTGGGATACCCAAACTATTGAATCTTTTGAAATATTAGACCAGTGAGTAACTGACCATGTGAAGCTTGCAGCAAAGAGAGGTATCTATGACCGTTGAGTAATAATTTCAGAGAGAGGTATCTCAGACCAGTGAGTAATAATTTCTAATTTAAACACTAATTTTTTGAGAAAGTTGAGAAAGTTTTCTTTAAATTGAGAAATGAATACAAAATACCTAGGAGTAAGGATGTTCACATGTAAAATTCACTATTAAAAAGACTATAAAAGGAGCCAAGATAAAAAGTATTTTTTATGTGAAGTTGAAAAACAAAAAAATTTACGTAAAAGGAGCCAAGATAAAAGAAGCGGTAAGGCTTTCCCTTCTTCTCTAATTTTCAAATGGATTAATTTTGATTGATGGCAAGTGGAGAAAAGTAGCTTTCAGGGAATGACATCAAGTTTTTATTTTGTTTTTGTTGAAGTTTGAATAACAGAGTTTATCGATATAAAATCGAGAAGGGAAAATGACACTATGGTTAGTGAAGTTTATATAGTTAGTTCATCGATTGGAGGTCTTAAGTTGAGATCTTTATAGAGACAACTTTGAAAGATTTTTTTTAAAGCTAATTTTGGGACATATTTTTGGAGGTAGAGTTTATGGATATAAAATCAAGAAGAGAAAATTACATTGGGGTTGGTGAAGTTTATATAGTTATTTGGTCTACTGAAGGTCTCAAGTTCAAATCTTTATAGAGACAATTTTGAAAGATATATATATTTTTTAAGCTAATTTTGGGTGATATTTTTAGAGGTTGTGAACATTATTTAATTTTTTATGGGTTGGAGACCCAAATCATGTCACTATTTGATAAATTTTCAACTCATGCATATCGGATATAACTCACAACAAAGTTGAGTTTTCATGGTGTTCATTGTATGGAGTAAAGATAAAAGTTATTAATTTTGTAGTTGCAGCTATATAGCATTATTCATCTCTTTATTCTTGAATTTGATTTGTAAACGGGTGCATTTTTGTTTGAGCCCGACACCCGATTAAATCATCATAAATTTTTTTTTATTGGGTGCATTTTCGGTGCTACCTGACACCCCTTTTTCAAAGTTGATTGTCAGAGAACATGGCGAAATTCGATGATTTGCTATAGCCTTTGAACATTTTAATATCATCTATTATTCATAACAGTGTCCAAGTAAACAAGGAAACACTTTTTGACATCCAATCATGTTGACAAAATGCAAAAAGAAAAGTTGAATTCTTGGGGCTAAAGTCCTAGTTTTAGCGATAAGAATTGTAAAAGAAGAATCCTGAACCTGTTGTTGTTTAGAATAACAGTTTATTTGAGCCTAATCATCAGTCTGAAAATGATCAGAGTAATGCAGTGGCTTCAAAAAAAATTTGGATGCAACTAAAATTTCTTATGAGAAGCCTGTTATCCCCAAAACTTTCATAAGGCCATGGGAGAAGATTAGACACAATAAACACAGAATTGGTTTGGGTTATATGAAAGGTATTTTGGATGTATCTTTTCACATTCTAGATTTTGCTAAACCAACACAATTCTAAAGTGTTGGTTTTCTGCATGGTGTTGTTCCAAAACAAGTTAATAGATGCCAATAGTGTAACAAAGTTAGACATGTAAAAGATTGGTGTTTTAATATTCACTCGTGTGAGAATTGTGCAGAGAGAAATCATCATACAACTAGATGTTCCAAAAAGAAGATGAATGCAAGAGAGAAGGTAAATTTTGTATGGATTTCTTCTTGGGATTGGATGAAAACAGCTAAGAATATTTACAGGTCATATCAAAGAATATGTTCCAGAGTGATGACTGACCTTGTAGTGATGAAGATTACTTCTCACCCTATATCCGACAAGGCAAAAATTTTTGATGGTCTGCTACAAGTTCGCGTTTAAGATGTCAAATGAGCTTGAGTCAGAGTTTTGTTGATCAAGTTGATTGAGCACTTCCGTGTTTGGATTTGTTTGAGGAATTGTTGTGATAGTTCCAGAGTTTGTGGTTATCTTAAAACCACCTTTTTGGTTATTCAGAGAATCACTATGAAGGTTCTAGAGTTGGTGTTGGTTGAGACCTTGAGTTCTCCCATCTCGGTTTGTGATTATCCTTAAAAACCATTTCTTGAGAGACAGTCAGCTCTTGATCGAGATGCATTTTTGTATTTTGAGCTCTCGTTCTTAGAGTTTGGTATATCCCTTCAGATTAAGGGGGGACTATTAGATATACAATCTTTGGGATTGACCTTGGGTCATTTTGGGTACTTATTAGAGAATAAGAACTCTCATGAACTAATCCAACTGTTTAGTATATGTATTTATATGTACAACATGTACATAATTCTTTGAGATTTATTAATATATATTTGATTTGGTTTCCAGAACATAAACCTATCTATTATCTATCAAACATGACATAAATATTTATTTTAAACAACACCATGTTACCATTGCATTATAAATAACAATTACAAGGCCATATGTTTGATATTTATGTGAATCTCTATTTGTCCTGATATACCACAAACCACTAGGAGAGAAACACTCCACCCAACCGTGAGATCAGTCTCTAATAAAACATCTCCCCCTGAGCTTGCTTCACACCGAGAGTAGTTTCTAGAATAATAGACAATATAAGAAAGTTCTTCCGAGAGGCTATCTAATTACAACCAGACTTAACCATAATTAAAAGTATGAGCATGCAAGATCTATATAGACTCTAATATCCAACCAGCTCTCGAGTGTTTTACAAATCAAGTCTTCTTCAAATTTCTCTCTCCGCTTCTTCTTCTTATGTATTCTCTCTCCTCGTGTCTCAGGTTCCAAATACCCTCTTTAGCTTCTTATTTTTTTTGGAAGTGTTTATTTCCAATGGATGAGCTTGGGTAGGTAACTACCTCAGCCATAATTGTCCAATTACCTAGGTTTTAACTTTCTCTCTCCGCTTGCCTCAGGTTCCAGATACCCTCTTCTCCTTCTTTTTCTTTGGAAGTATTTATTTGTAATAGAGGAGCTTGAGTAGGTAAGTACCTCACACATAATTTTCCAACTACCTAGGTGTGAGCTTTCTCTAGCATTACTTCCTTATCATGGTCTACGCACAAGCATTATGCAAATAAAACACAAACGATATATTATATATATATATATATTATATATTATAATATATATATATCGGTGTGTGTGTGTGTGTCTGCGCGCGCACGTGCGCTTCTACTTATAGTTTATCTTTCTCCGCCCACAATTAAACAATATTCTTTTAACTCCGTTAAATCCAAATTTACAAGGTTACGCAGAGATATTACATAGGATATTGTAAGTTGGTGTTCAACCCCAATATTGAGAACTAGAATTATCTTTTTGTCTTTACTAGTTTTAAGAAGAAAATGAACATTGTCGAGATAAGAAAAAAAATTTATGAGCTTCAAACTGAAATTGAGCATTGGTCAATTTCTAAAACATCTTGGACAAAATAGTGTCACCATTGTGATAATAAGACTATACTACCAACCTTCTTGATTTACTAATGATTTTTGCTCTTCTTTTCGGTCATAGAAATAAAATATTAAAAAAATCAATTAATTTCTTAATTTTTTAAAACTTAAATAAACAATATTAATCCGAATAGAAATTAATCATCATCAACATAGAATACAATAATTTTTAACATATACATATGTATATTCAATTTTTTTCATATATTAAATTTAATACCAAATTTTATTTTCAAAACTTTATCTATCCATTTTTAAATGATCAAATTAGAATAGAAACGACAACATTATATGTATATGTTGAAATGGTCTATAGTTGCGATGAAATTAGACGTCTAACGCAACAAAATATGATAAATATTCATTCTTATCTTATTGGAAATATAAGAAAAATATTATGAATGAAATTTTGATATTTTATATTTTATTTAGGTATTGCACTCTGTTATGATTATATATATATATATGATGATGATGATGATGGTTAACATCCACTGAGACCAAACTTTGGTCT
>APFE030136251.1:0-98315 GCA_000404065.3 Pinus taeda
CCCCCGACAACCCCTTTCTCTCACCGCCCTCCCCCCGACTCCCTGCTCCCTCACCACCCTCCCCTCTAGGCCCCTAGCACCCTCCCCTCTTGGCCCCCAGCCTGCGGCCTCCATGTCGGTTGCTGTGGCCTGGGAGGGGAGGTGTCAAACCCTTATCTTGGCGGTAGTCTTTAAACCTCTCATAGGCACGTACCGCACCACCACCCGATTTCTTTTCAATAATACTTTAAATTGTGGACTACGACTGACATTCCCTACTTAGTTTATTTTTCACTTTCTAAGCATTAACATGCATAACACAATGGAAACATTCAATTTAATCTTCTTTCATCATCATTTATCATTTACACATATGCACAGTGAATACAATTTTTAACAGGAGGGGCAAATCCCTGAATATGAGTATGCCCACAATGATAATAATAATTTTTACAAAATATACAATTATAGTCTTCGGAGAGGAACCCCAACTTCCTTCTCACAATATTTGTCAAAACATGCATTCGTTTAGACTTCACCCATGGCGTGTCACCCAACCTGGCACCTGTTTGTGGCTCCCATAATGACTGGCACTTTGGTCGTCTATAGTCTGCCCTACGGCAGCCTTAACTACAGACCACCCACAGTCACACCCGCAGCTCCTTCCGTAGACTTACCCACAGACCACCGTAACCGTTGACCTGTTCGTTCAGCCTAGCTCACTCGTCGTGCAGAGCGCCGTCTGCGAGTCGGACGCCCTATTCGATTCACCTATCGAGTAGAGTTGCCAACCTATAACTCCTCAAACTCTGTGATCTTGCTCCTCATCTCGGTGCTTCAGTTAGAATGTCGCATGCACCTTGCCTTTGCTTTATGTGTCCACCACTTAGCTCGCCCTCCCCTCTTGAGCTCACACTTGTTTGTGAACTTGAAACTTGATCAATGATGACTTCTACTCTCCACCGTGTTTGTTACTTATACACTTTGTCAAGGATTTGTCATGGGTTAGCCTGCCCAGGCAAACCTTCCAATTCGGCCAACTCGCCCACACTTCATGTTGACCCACCCATGTCGCTGCCCCATCAGGTCCACATGCCCAACTTCGCATGGTATAAGCTTTCCTTTGTAAAGTTGCCACACTTATCCAAATTCCCACCCTTTCGGTTTTTCGACTCTTCGTTGGCTCGTTGCACTCGTGCCCTAGGTGCCTTTAACCGACCGCCTGATCTCGTCACTCCTCCAACTCGTCCCATCATCACAACAAAACATCACAACCAACTTGCACGCTCGCCGACTCGTCGCACCCACCGAATAGTCACGTACCCATCTCATCACGTTTAATCGAGAGAGCTCACCCAACTCGTTGCACATCGCATTTCGTGACTCGTGGGCTTGACATACTCCCCCACTATAAATGGTTGTCGTCCTTAACAACTCTCCATCCCGACAATCACCATCACCAAGACAATCAAACCACACAAATATGTGTATGGGTAATCCAAATGTGTCCATCTCTCAACCTGCCTCATGCCATAGATATATCAAACTCTACAAGAAATCATGTGTTGTTAGCCCTCATGTCGGTGGCTAGCTAGGTATCTAATCTAACCATGCATCACCTCCATAAGAACTCATGCTCCTACATCATCATGACTTTTCACTACATGCTACCTATCAATCTATGTCATCTCACCCCTAGATGCTTACTCAAAATGTTGGAGACTCACTTCTATGAGAAGCTAACAATGAGCCTCATCTCCATGATAGTCTAACAAGATAAGGAGGAAGTAGATCCTAAAGGCTCTTCCTCACTAATCAACTCAATCCATCTATCAGGATCCTCCACTTCTAATCTCTACAAATATGCTTCCCGATCCTCCATTTGAACATTCGGCCTAACATCCTCATCTTCATCCACATCCATCTCCACTGCCTCTAGCCTCCTTGATAGGTCGAAGATACTATCAGACAATGTTCAGATAACCTGTGACTATTCCATAAGCTTTGTCTCTGCAGAAGTCAACTTCCTATAGACCTCTTCATCTCACTCATCATCCTCCATATTCATCGCTGTCAGTTTACACTCGACCTTTGTAACTCCTACGATTAGAATGCCAATAGGTACATCCTCTCGCCTGTTGTAAATGTACAGTTTTTTCAAATGGGGAACTACCATAGCTTCAAATGGTTTCATAAACTCCATTCCCAATACAACTTCGTAGTCATCTATCCACACCACAATGAAATCAACCTTCCCTGTCCATTCACCAAGTGTCACATCCACTCTCTCAGCTACACCAATCACAGAATTCAGATGAGAATTCACTGCCTTCATTTGTGCCTGCACTGTTACAAATTTCAGTCCAATCCTTCTCGTAGTATCCTCGCTCATTAAGTTGTGAGTTGCCCCACTATCCATCGTAGTGAGTACAACACCACTCCTAACTTTCATCTCAACAAATTCTAACTTGTTTCTTTCTGGGTCTCTTCATCAGACCACTTATGTAGCCACCGTAGCTCCTCGAATCTGCATGACCCCAATAGAAGTTTCCTCTTTCTTTTTCCCATTAGATTGTGATATCGCAACCACATTTGGTCTTGAAGGACAATTCTTCACCATATTTGGTTCCTCACATATCCAACACTTCAACGGCTTCTTTGTCTTCGTCTAATCATACAATCTCGAAGGCTCCTCCTTTGTAGACTTTTCTTTCGACTTGCCAGTCTCTTTCTTCTCTTCGGCTCCTTCATCATAGTGTTCTACTAAGTGATCCACAACAGAAAATGCTTATTCAAGTATTTTTATCTTTTGCCTCTTCACTTCATTGGATGCCCAAGGCTTAAATCCTATGATAAAATTGAATACCTTGTCCCTCTTCACCATATCTGGAAGTTCCAAAACTACACTTGAGAACTCTCACTGATAAGCTTGTAGAATCCCTATTTGCTTTATATACTTTATCTTCATCCTTGCATCCCATGTTTCATCTTGTGGACTAAAATGAGTTTTCAAAGCCTTCGCCATTTCATCCCATGAAGTGATCTCTACAGCATTTCCACTATTAATCTAGTCCTCTTCTTCGCCACCACATCTCAGCATCCTTCGCAAAGAACTGAGCAGGTACCTTGACTTTGGTTTCCTCATTGGACATCCCTAAATTCTCAAAGTGTTGTTCCATGTCCCATAGAAAGTTACCAAGGGTTTTTTCATTCGTTGTCCCATCATAAGAGTCTGGTTCCTTGACTTTCATATGAACCACTCCTCCACCTGAGTTGTGCCCAACAATCTTTTTCAAAACCACAATCTCATTCCGAGCATCTTCAAGATCTTTTTGAAATTACATGGTCCCTTTCAGCTCCAATCTCTTTCATTTCCCTTTCTGTTTGCATATACTGCCACTCAGTATATACATATCGGACCTTGAGGTCTTCAAGCTCCCCTTTCGCCTTCGAATAGCCATCTCAAATCTCAAATTTCTCAGTCTTCATCGAAGCCATGTCAGAAGCTAACTCCTACATTTGATCCAACACCCTATCCATGAAAGCAGCTTCAGTATCCTTGCTAGATACACCTGTTATCACTTGAGGTTCCTTTTCCATTTCAACCATCTACTTCCTTTGTAGTTTGGTATAGACCATAAACCAATCAAAATATTTTGTCATTGATATTCCTGAAGTGTAGAGATACACCTCTTTACTTTTGTAACCTGTTCGATCGAATCATCCCTTGATATCACTTGTCACAAAGTACAAGTGTTCTGCAAAACCTGAATCACTAAAGAACGCAAAATGTGGACCTCTGTTACCAACTGTCATGCCCCTATCTTGGCGGTATTCTTTCAACCGCTCATAGGCAAGTGCGACACCACCACCTAATTTATTTTCAACAGTACTTTCAATTGTGGACTATGACTAACATTCGATAGTTTATTTTTCACTTTCTAAGCATTAACATTCATAACACAGCAAAAACATTCAATTTAATCTTATTTCATCATATATGCATAACGGATACAATCTTTAACGAGAGGGTCAACACCCTGAATATGAGTCTTCCCACAATGATAATAATAATTTTTACAAAATATAAAATTACAGTCTTCGGAGAGGAATCCCAACTTCCTTCTCACAATATCTTTCAACACATACAACTCGGCTTGCATCATTCAACCTTGCTTGAACCACCATTCAGGAGCGCCAACCCCTGTCAGGTCATGTCGCCCAACTCGTCGGGCAGAGGCGCCCACCCCCGGGCCACCCTTCGCACTGACTCGTCGCACCAACCAGTTATGGTTCCCATCGCACCATTCAAAAAAACTCATGCCCTTTCAAACTTCGCCCACAGAGTGTCGCCCTACTCGACGCCTGTCCGCAACTTGCCCAAATCCTGACGCTTCATCCATCCATAGTCTGCCTTGCTGCAACCTTAACTGTAGATCTCCCGCAATCACACCTGCATCTCATTATACATACTTACCCGCAGACCACCGTAACCACAAACTCATTTGTCCATGCCAGCTCACCTGTCATGCAGCGCACCCTCCGTGGGTCACCCGCCCTGTCTGGTTCACCCGTTGGGCAGAGTGCTGAACCTGCAACTCACCGAACTCTACGATCCTACTCCTCAGCTCAGTGCTTCAGTCAGAATGTTGCCTCCACCTTACCTTTCTTTTATGCATCCACCCCTTAGCTCGCGCTCCCCTCTTGAGCTTGCACTTGTTTCTGAACTTGAAACTTGATTGAATGATGACTTCTCCTCTCCACCACGTTTGTTACTTATACGCTTTGTCAACGATTTTTCATGGGTAAGCTTGCCCAAGCCGACCTTCCAATTCAGCCAACTCATACACACTTCACGTCAGCTCGCCCATGTCGCCACCCTGTCAGGTCCGCTTGCCCAACTTCGCATGGTATAAGATTTCCTTTGCAAACTTGCCACACTTAGCCAAATTTCCACCCTTTCAGTTTTTCAACTCTTAATTGGCACATCGTGCTCATGCCATGGGCACCTCTAGCCAACCACCCCAGCTCATCACTCCTCCAACTCGTCCCATTGTCACAATAAAACGTCGCAACCAACTTGCCCGATCGCCAACTCAATGCACTTTCCAACTCAACGCTCACCTGGCTCATCATGTTTAACCGAGAGCACTCACCCAACTCGTCTAATCCAGGTGGATGTTGGTGGCCACCCACCTATCCCAATTGGACCCCCATAACTGTCTCTTTCAATTTTTTAGTTTCCGTAATTGTAACACAATTTACTATTTTTAGCATATTTTTCGGGTCCTGAACTTCCAGATCCGTTTTGAGGCCTTAAACGACGTCTTTTTGAAAATATGGGGGCAACATGGATCCATGGACTGATGTTGCTCTTCCCAAAGTGGTATTTCTCAGATATATCTTTCTAACGAGCTATCGTTCACGTCAAACGAAGATCGTATGCCAAATTTACGACCTCGGGAAATTGATGTACCAATTTACCCAAACGGGGCCCATAATTTGGCGTTTCATCTTCTAGGGTTAGGTTTTGGAATGTTAAGGGTTTTCCATTGTTTCTCAACAATAAATAGGCCTTCGAGCCTCATTGTAAAATAGTTGAAATGCATGTAGCCACCACATCTCTTCTCAGAGATAACCTACCATCGCCTAGCTAGTTTATTTCCATTACTATTTGTAAGCATATTTCAGTATTCTACATTAATGAAATGAAGTATTATTTCCACTACATATCTATGTTTATGGTTATCTCTGTAATTTGTTGCGTTCCTCTTTAAGTCCATATAAGTGGTATCAGAGCGGTCTGCTTTTTCTCTGTTTTTCTTTGCATGTCCACAACGAGGTCGGGATATAAGGAGTTAGGGCTTGAACTGGTCGAACCTTTGTAAGACCATCCTCGCAAATCCCGACTACCTACCATGGCGGATGAGAAGAAAGACGAGGGAGCAAGAGATCCTATCAAAATCTTGCTCGAAGAAGCCCTTGAGCGACAACGAAGCGTGATGATGGACAACTTTGCCCAGATCCTCTAGTGGCTACCCAGAAGTGACGCATCGACTTCGAGCAGTTACTCTGGAAACGTCACGCCCTTTAAGGTACAAGTTAATTTTGAAATCCCCATATTCGAGGTTCAGATAGACATAGATGCCGTAGATAAATGGTGAAATATACTAGAGGGTTATTTTTCCATTCATGAATTTTCGATTCGGGAAAAGATTGTTTTCGTTCTTCTCAAAGCAGCCCCCCACGTTAAGGACTGGTGGGAAACCTACTGGAAGTAGAAGAATGAAAGCATAGGCTCACTATTTTCAGCTGCAACCACTTGGGATTCATTCCGGAATGCTATTGAGGAGCAGTACTACCCTGTTAAAAGATACGAGGACAAATACATCAGATGGACCACAATGCGGCAGGGGCGAGACCAAGATGTGCCAGAATTCACAAACATTTTTCATACCCTTAGCACACAGTTGGGTATCAAAGATTCTGAGATGCATTTGGTATTCAAATACTGTAGCTACCTACACAGATACATCCAGGAAGAGATGGAGTTCCTGAAAATCTCCTCGCTCGGCACAGCATACAGATACGCTGTCAAAATCGAGCAAAAGTTCAAACAGAAGAAGTGAGACTTTGGATCTACAAATCCGAAACCCAAAGGAAAAAGCCAAGGTGGGGTGACCCAAGACAACCCGTCGAAGTTGCAAGAAAAGAAAAACACCATGAAGCCGAAGAAGGACATAGGAAAGTGGTGTGAGTTCCACAAGAGTCCCACTCATAACACAAGTGAGTGTCGGACCAAGCAATCGTTGGTGGCCGAGTTGAAGGCTTCCAAATCATATGCATGTTCCGACCCTGAGCCAGAAACCGACACAAGGAATGGCAAAGGGAAGCAAATCATTGATGCGAAGCCCAGTGTCACTGTTTCCACCACAAAGATCCAGAAGAATGAGCCTGAAGACCCAGAGGAGGGGGAGTGCCTTTTCCACTCGCAAATATGGGTGAAGGGTTCATTGCTACAATTCATTGTTGACAGTGGGAGCCAAAAGAACCTCGTTTTAGCAGAGGTCATGAAGCGGTTGGGCCTACTGACTACACCACACCCGCAGTTGTACAGTATCGGGTGGCTTCACAAAGGACGAGATCTCAAAGTTCGCCAACAGTGCTGCCTTCCCTACAACATCAAGCCCCTCACGAACGAGGTATTGTGTGATGTTACACCTCTGGATGTTTGTGATGTACTATTAGGCCAACCATACTTGTGGAGGCGACATGCTGTTTATGAGTCAAGGCCTTGTGCTGTCATTACTTCTTTGGGTGATTCATTATACAGGATACCGGAGGTAGCCCCACCTATCACCACCTCTTTGGTCACTGCTAAGAAAGGAAGCAAGCTCATCTCCTAGACTAGGATATTCATTTTCTATCTCGTTTGCTCCCAAAGTAAGGGGAAGATCGTCACCACATCCATGACCCCTACAAAGGGTTCCTCGACACAGCAATAGCAGCAAATGGATACAGTCATGAAAGAACACAAGAACAACTTCTCCTCACCCACAGGGGTACCATACAAGTTTCGTGTGGGGGACAAAGTTTGGTTACATCTGCAGAAAGAATGTCTTACCAAAACCCATCAGAAGCTCAGACCACTCCGACAAGGTCCTTACAGGAGTATCAAAGCTATGGGGAACAATGCTTTGGAACACATCATTCCTCCAGTCCTTTACCTGCACCAAGTGTTCAATGTGGACCGTCGTCGACCATGCTTCCCGCCATTACTGGACACATCAGAGATTGTAGGACAAGTTCAGCAAATGGAGGATATCAACGTAATGGGGACCATTGCTTCCTAAGGGAGTAGGAATGATCCAGGTGGATGTTGGTGGCCACCCACTTATCCCATTTGGGCCCTCGTAACTATCTCTTTCAATTTTTAAATTTCCATAATTGTAGCATAATTTACTATTTTTAGTAGTTTTTTGGGGTCGTGAAGTTCCAGAGCCATTTTGAGGCCCTAAATGATGTTTTTTGGGAATTATGGGGGCAACATGGGTCCATGGATTGATGTTGTCCTTCCCAAAGTGGTAGTTCTTGGATAGACCTTCCTAACGAGCTATCGTACGCATCAAAACGGAGATCGTATGCCAAAGTTACGACCCCAGGAAATTGATGTACCAATTTACCCAAACGGGGCCCACAATTTGGCATTTCGTCTTCTAGGGTTAGGTTTTGGAATGTTAAGGGTTTTCCATTGTTTCTCAACAATAAATAGGCCTTCGAGCCTCATTGTAAAACAATTGAAAACCATGTAGCCATCACATCTCTTCTCAGAGATAAGCTACCATCACCTAGCTAGTTTATTTCCATTACTGTTTGTAAGCATATTTCAGTATTTTACATTAATGAAATGAAGTATTATTTCTGCTGCATATCTGTGTTTATGGTTATCTCTGTAATTTGTTGCGTTCCTCTTTAAGTCCGAATCATCGTCGCACATCACATTCCATAACTCGTGGACTTGATAGGAGGGGAGGTGAGGGAGGCGGAGGGGAGAGGGGATGAGTGAGTGAGGGGGAGGGGAGAGGGGAGGCGACGAGGTGAGAGAGGTGTGGGTCGGGAGGGGGAGAGGGGAGCGGAGAAGTGACGGGGTAGAGGGGGGAGGGGAGGGAGGTGGTAATTTTTTATTTTATTTCTTTCTTATTATTTTACATTTTAATTTATTTTGTTCTTTTTTTAATCTCTTTTAATGTTTATTTATTTAATTTGTTTGTTTTTTAATTTAAACTTTTTTAACTTTTTTTTTAATTTCTCAAGAATTTTTTTATTTATAATTCTTTTCTATTATATTTTAAAATTTAAATATTTTTAATTTGTTTTGAATTTTTTTTTTTTAATTGTTTGATTTTTTTTTATTAATTATTTTTTATTGTTTTGAATTTTATTTTATTTTATTTTTTAATTTTTAATTGTTTTATATAATTTAATTTCTTAATTTTTAATTGTTTTTAATTATATATATATATTTATATATATATATATATATATATATATATATATTATATATTATATATATATGATATGATGATGTTGCTGGTGGTGGTTAACGTCCACTGAGACCAAACTTTGGCTTATCGGACCTAAAGAAACTAATTATTTAGTTTAATTTAAGATTTTAGTCCTATGCTCAAAAATCTTGGAGAGAAGCCTCCCGAGCTCACTATAATTTTGACATCATAAAAGGCTGGGAAGGTCAGTATTGCAACAAATATTATGAAACTGTGATCTAATGTGGTTGTAAGCAGGGCACTCTAAGAGGAAGTGATTTTCATCCTCGATGTTCATATTCTCAAAGAGTTGGCACATCCTTTCCATCCATGGTGTTTTAGGAACTGCCCAAAGACCCGTTTCACTATGGAGCTCATGAGAGTTCATTCTAATCGTGGCTATATTAATTTTCTTCTATGAGCTAGTTAAAAAAGAGAGATACTTTTGATCTTCTAGGGTGGGGTTGATGACCTCCTTATAATATCTTAATTTTATTTTAGCTCCTAAATCTTTTTCACACCACATTTTTTCTTTGACCTTAGAAGTAACAATATTTTTAATGTTTTTAATGTTTGTCAATGCAACATTCTCGTCAATCTCCCAATGGTTCAACCAGGTCTTGGTGTCTTTATACCAACCTCGTTTGAGCCTCAGGTTGATTTGGTTGGAATTTAAAGCTAGCTTAGGAAGTCTATGGTCTCCTATGTTATTGAGTTTGTGCTTGTACAATAGAAGCCTAGTCATAGTTAGGCTCTCAATAGGGGAAAGACCCACTTCTATAAGGAGAATAGGATAGGGTGTATTTCTTTTAATTTTGAGGTTATACGTTATAAAATTCTTCTAGATTTGCTCAATCTCTCTCCAGAATTCTCTAGAGAAGCTGCATCCCCAAACCTCATATCTATATAAGATAACGGGAATGACTAAAGCTTCAAAGAGGGACTTCTTTATATCCCACATTATGAGGTTTGTCATTTTACAATTATTTTCAAGACAAAAATAAGCTTTCCACCCCCCATTAATCCTTTTATCAATGATATAGTTTGAGTTGAGCTTGTGATGAATATCAACTCCTAGGTACTTGTAAGAAGACACTTCCTCCAAGTTACTATTGTCATACATAAAATTAGCGTAAGTTTCCTTCTTGGATTTGATAATCATAACTTTTGTTTTGTCAGTGTTAACAGTCATACCCATGGTAGAGCAGAGATCCTTAAGAAGTCTAAATTTCTTATCAAGATCATATGGGCACCTTGTGAGAAGAACAATATCGTATCCATAGAGAAGAAGGATGATGACTATACCATCTAAGATCGTGCAAGCACAGTCTGCTTCCTCTAAATCACCTTCTATCTTGTCAATGTAAATGCCAAATAGGGTAGGGGAGAGGGGAAGCCTTGTTTAACTCCGATACTACTATTAATATATTTCAACCACCCCTCATCACTCTTTAACTTGGCAATTACATTCTCGTATAACCTTATAATGGAAACTCTCAACTCGAAAGGAACCTTTAGCTCTTCTAATCTATTCCATAGGTTGTTTCTAGGAACTGTAATGAAAGTCTTTCTAAAGTCCATAAAGGAAAAAAAGAGATTAGATTTATCATTGTGAGATTCCTCCACAATGATCCTAAGTGTAATGAGGTGGTCCGTTGTTGAGTGCTCCCTTCTAAAACCTGCTTGGCCTTTAGCTCGTTTACCTTCACTTTCAAGCCATATGCTCAACTTCTTTTCCAAAATGATAGCATGTAACTTGGCTAAGAGAGGGCTGATCATAATTGTTCAATAATTAGAGGGGTTAGTTGTATCCCCACTTTTAAAAATAGGGATAATGAAGCTTTGAGTCCATGGTTTAAGGAACCCTTTCTTGACCGCTTGATTGAAAAGCTTGTGGATGTGGGGGATGAGGACACGACCTCCATTTTTTTAGATTTCCGCCCGGTAACCTTCAATGTCCTTAGCTTTTCCATTTGTGAGGCATTTAACCCCAAATCAATGTCTTCCAATGAGAAAAATTGTTTCGTTGTGTGGAGGGTTTCAAAGTTATCCATGACATTTGGAGATTCATAAAGTTTTTTAAGATAGGAATTCTAGTCATGTAAAGCAATTTTATTATTATCTTTAGTTTTCCTAGTTAGAATCTGCCTCCATAATTTCTTAGGAGCTACCTTAGAGAGGTGTAAGAGATTCTCTTATCTTTTATGAATATATTGCCATTTTTTCCTTTTAGTTAGGGCTTCGTATATTTTTATCTTGTCAATTTTAAGAGATTCATTAATAGATTCCTTAATTTCTCTCCCCGCACTTTTACAATCTTTGCCATACCATGGGTTGATTTTTCTATTTATTTTATTACTTTAAACTTCAATTGATAACTTCTTAATAGAATATGAGAGGGTTGTAATAAAATTATGATACAGGTATTCTATGTTGTCTATACTAGATAAAAGAAGCAAATTAGCTTTTAATTCATTTAGAAAGAGATCATTTTTATTTCTATCAAAGATTAAGATCTTTTGGCTATAAGGTTTATCTTCTATGGGATCTCTATGCATGACAAAATTGAGACTTATAAATAAACGCCTATGATCAGAGTGAGGGTTGTCGTTGTTTAAGATGTCAAAATTTATTTTTAATTTTAATTTATTTTTACATTTTTAAATTTAATTTTATTTTATTTTTTAAATTTGTTTTGATTTTTTTTAAATTGTTTTGAATTTTTTTATATTATTATTATATATTTTTTTTTTGCTTTCAATTTATATATATAAACAAATAAAATAAAATAAAATAAAAATAAAATAAAAAATAAAAAGATAAAAGATAAAAGATAAAAGATAAAAAATAAATAAATTGTTATTTTCATTTCATTTCATTTTATTTTAAATTTTTTTGGCAATTATTTTAAATTATCTTTTTTCTAATCAGGCTTTTATTTTTTATTTATTTTTCAATTTAAAAAAAAATATTGTTTTTCTTTAAATTATATATATATATATATATATATATATATATATATATATATATATATATATATATATATATATATATATATATTATTTATTATATTATATTTTTTATTTTTTATTTTTATTTATTTTTTTCAGTAATTTTTTATTCAATTTTTTTATTTTTACAAGTTAATTTTTGTTTCTTTATTACATTTTTATAGGTTTTTTGTTATTTTTTTTGTTTTTATATTTTTTTGTAATGTTTTGTTTTTTTAACTAACATGAAAATCACCAACATTTAAAAAAAAATATCCACACTTAATTCATTAGAAAATTTGAAGTGCAAAAACTAAGCCCTTTAAACAAAAAGGGTTGATGCTCATTAGCACTTTTTCAAAATGATGATGAAAATCACTAACAAAAAAAAAACTTTTGAACTTGATACATCAAAAAATTTGAAGTGTCAAAAATAAGCCCTCTAAAAAAATGTGTTGATGTTGGATCAACACTTTTCAAAATCAACATGAAAATCACTAACATTTAAAAAAATTGTTCATACTTGATACATAAAAAAATTTAAAGTGGCAAAAATATGCTCCACAAAACAAATGTGTATTCTGAATCACCATTTTTAAAAATTGAGTGACTTTTTGCTACCTTAGAAAAATGGGTACTAGGTCATTTTCTCATTTGATCGGTAATTATGTTGCTTTCTTTGGTTTGCTTGCTTGCTTTCTTTTCTTACTTGTTTTTCTCTCTCTTTACTTCTGATTCCTTCTTTTTACTTTATTTGCTTGCTTGTTCCCACAGGTTAGCCTCTCGTGAAACCTTGTTTGTCTCTCGAGACAAGCTAGGCGAATCTAAAAGGATTTGTAAAGCTATCAACGTCTAGTTATCTATTGTCCTCTCTCTTTATGATGAACTTGGTGTCTTCAATCGATGATGCCTTGATGGAAAATATGTTCTGTTTAGAGTCAGTCTTGGTGAAAACCAAACCTTACACTCTAGCTAGTACCACCTACTCTAATCGGTTCTTTTGGGTTAACCCTTGTCAACTCATTCAATTAGAGTAAGGTGAGGGGGGAAACCATAACAAGTACGTCAAAGGTATATATAACAAACTCCTCTGAAGGAAGAAGCTCTCGTGCTCTAAATAAGTTGGGATCCCTCTTCCGCCTCTGAAATAAATAAGTGCCTATACACAGTTCTTAAAAAAAAATGAATAAGGCGAAAGAAGAGAAAGGCTTCCTGCACAGAGAGGTGATGTAAGTAATTCTGCCAAGGTACTGACGAGGCTCGCTAGGAGCGGAGCAATGCTTGTGTTCCTTTGTGTCTCCAGCGTGTATTGTCCAGGCTTGCTGGCAATGGACCAACACTAGAGATGAACCTTAAAATCTGATAGTTATATCACTTGTGCACCAATATACCCCACATGCCCAATCGAAATAACTAAGCTAACTTGGCTTGGAATATGTGCTAACTAATTAGGAGAATGGTAGGGACTACATCTTTCACATAAGCTACTATAGAAGCCATCATGATGAATGAATCGAACAATACTTCTGAGAGGGTTAGACTCGCTTCTCAAAGAACAAGGTCCATTCAGAGAACTAGATTTCTACCAGTGTGTCACCAAATTTTGTAGTGGCTACAACCACCCTCCAAAATTTTGGCTCACATGAAAATTTCAGAGCCAACCTCTGATCCTTTGATCAACTGGTCACTTCTTGGTAAACTGATGATTTCAAGCTCCCATCCTTGATTGTAAGAGTTGTTTGTGTTATCTCATTATGCAACATGTGTCATTTTCAGGCATAGGGGTTGTTGTTTGTCATGCAAAGGGAATGTTGTCATGCTTCAAGGGAATTGTGTGTGTATGAGTGGTCATCATCACATAGACATGTTTCACACTCACCTCACGCACTCTTGTCACAAAGGTTATTGTATCAACCAAAGTATGTCTTATGAAATTTGGATGGTCTATGTTGTGTCACTAAGTGTCCTTGTGTGATAACAGTCAAGTCCTATCATGTTTACATATGTTTCACTGATGTTTTGCTTAGCCATTTCCTCAAGAAAACTAACCTCATCTAGCTTCCCTAAAATGTGTGCTTTTCTTCTGCAACCATCAAGCTTCGTCCATTGCCTGATAAAACTTCTAGTGTATAGAGACACCAACCTCCCTTGCCTACTGAAACCCCACAGCCCGCAAAGACCCCAGTGAGCATTTCTCTCCAAAAATGCACAAAGAAGACACGCAGCCATCACTCAAAAATTGTGTAGAGGTGTCCTCCGAGGACCCCTATCCCACAAAAGTGATTTTAGCCTAAAAAATGTGCAGTCTTGTCCAAGTTTTCTTGTCAATGTTGCATGCAAAAACTACACAGACAAGCCTACCAGGGCCTCATTCTAGCAATAGTCACTATATGTTGAAATTGTGCAGATCTACCTCTTAGTGACTACAGGAAAAGGTGACATGTTGAAATCTCTTCCAAGGAGTTGAGGAGAAGTACCAAGGAACCAAGTAATGGAAAATATCAATACTACATGCAAAATTTATCAGATGCATGATCATCTTGAGGGTAAGTATGGTAATTAAGGAACATATTTCGAGTTACACCTCTTATTTGAGTTTGTAGGACTACTTTTCATTATCATACGACTCTGTCCTCAGTAACATGCATGTGTGAAAATGCGAAAAGTCGTGTTATATGTTTCTTCTACATGTCTTGCTTCTTTTCACGTGTTCGACCAATTGTCGTCTTTCGCATGTTGATTTCTATGTCGTACTTGCGACTTCGTTCTGGTGATGTTGAACGTTGTGCTTGAGTTGTGTACACACATATTTCACTCACACACAATGTTATATGCATTGTCATGCAAGCGTCATCACGGTCATTCAATGATCTATCACAAGTGTCATGCTTGTTGCTTGCACCATCGGTCAGTCACACTGAGTATATGTTGTGTTGATGGTTTGAGGTGTCTTATTGTCGAGTCATGTTGAGTGTGTATGAGCAAGGTCATGTATGCACACAAGTTCACTTGCCCATGCACTTAGTCATTTTCCTGAAATTCTGATGACTGGATCAATCTACAATAGTTGGAACTTTGTTGAGATGCATTGTGCAGTTTTGGCCCTGAGTGATCATGTACTACTATCCAGAATTGGGTGGAGCTTGAGGATGTCTCCTAGGAAGCCTGCATGGCACAATGTTGGAATCAACTAGACTGACTGTCACCCAAAACAATGAAAAAGTTGCTTAGCAATCCATTTCAATCTATGTTTCCTGCAAGCACATCAACCAAGCCTCCAGGTGGTAAAATAGAGAGTTTGACTGAATAGTGGCCTTGGGACTCATTCCCTCAAAAACTTGCACAAACTCTGCAAAGCTTACCCACTCTAATGACTGAAGAAACTGTGCAGATGTTCTAGACACCCCGTGTCCATCACTACCTCCCTCAAAACATTGCACATTTTTTCCAGCCAGTCACCCAGTCAGTCGACCTATTCCTCACCCGAAACAATGCGAAGTTTTCATAAGCAGTCATCATGCTACCTAACATCTCGCTCAGCTCAAAAATTTCACAAGGATGTTCAGCAAGATAGCCTCCCAACAATTGTCCAGTTTTTTGTAGCAAACCCTTGCTGCCAACTCCCTATAAAAATTGCGCAACTTTTCCAAGCAGTCGTCCTGCAGCACAATGCTAGCTTCCTAAAGAAATTGCGTAGTTTTTTTGTCAGTCCCCCCTCTGCTACCTTCACTGCCTCCCTGAAAACATTGTGTGGATCTTACCTCCAGCTGAGCCAGATCCCATAGGCAGTCACTTTTGATCCAGATTGTCCATCTTAGTCTCCCAGTGACCTCTACGCAATTTTCACTGGCAGTGCCCGGAGCCCGCATCTCGGCTCGAAATCTACCTTGTGTAGTTTCAGAGCCTTTTCCTCTCTCTCGGTCACCTGTATCTAAAATAGAATGTTAATGCATCATGGTAGACTAGGAGATTTATGTATTTGATGTCAACTTATCATGAGTAATTTCAGATATAGGTACATGAATGATACATGACGTGACGACGAACGAGATGAACAAGGAGAGCATGCTAGGAGATTTGTTCACGAATGGATGAACAAGGAACTCATGCAAGGATATTTGTTCGCGAACAAATGAACAAGGAATTCATGTGAGGATATTATTTCTTGAACGAACAAATGAGGAATGCATGCAGGGATATTTGTTCGCAAACGAATGAACACATGAAGCATGTCAAAGTACAATTGAAGGAGGAGCATGCATGTGCAAACATCGAGTGAACACCAAGACCATCAAAGAATTTGCACAGCTTTCCATGCAAAGATGAATCTATGATACACCAAGAGCACATCATCACTCAACAACATTGTAGCTCAACATGGACAACACCAATAGCATGAACATACCAGCACTATCGTGTCAATTTGTGTCATCAGTCATCTCAACCACATCACTACTATTGCCCATACTATTGTAATCAATGTAATGTAACTTAGAAGTCCAGGAGACCCACATGTAAAGTTGAAGAGTCAGCTAAAGTTGAATATTCATGTAAGTCAAACAGTGATGAGGGAAGTTGAACAGTCACAAGGGTCAATTTCACCCTTGGCTATAAATACCCCTCATTTGTACATGAAAAATACTTTTTCACCTTGCCTCCTCCCACATAGAATTAGGAGTCTGTAAACTTATCTTTAAGGAGCGAGTAGTGGTTGCAACACCCCTCTATCGGAGTTAGTAATGTAATGGTGTACGAATGTGTCTTAGAACTTTCTCTTAATTTAGAAGCCTGTTAATAGGCCATCACATTTTCACACATGTATTGTAATTGTTTGTAAGACTATTCTTCAGACACTTGTAATACATGTTGCTTTAACCTTTGTTAATATAGTTGAACTATTTCAGTTGTTCTAATATATATGCTTACGAAAATTTGTTGTATAACTTGTTACTATTTTCTTGGTCATGTGTGCTATCCCGCCGAATGCTCAATAGATTCATTTGCGTAAACTTTTTATAA
The DNA here is from genome assembly GCA_000404065.3 of Pinus taeda. NCBI lineage: Eukaryota > Viridiplantae > Streptophyta > Pinopsida > Pinales > Pinaceae > Pinus > Pinus taeda. Next base: position 17,033 of record APFE030136251.1, read on the forward strand.
CACTCATCGCACTCATGTGGACTATTCCATTGGGTGTAGTACATGTTATTTGTTCACTTTATGTTTGTTATTTCTGCATCTGCGTGGACTACTCCACTGGAAGTTGTGTATGTCCTATTGTGTTGTGTGTCTCTAGTAGAGTTGGGACTATTCCCTTTCAACCTGAGACTCAATTCCACCCTCTCCCTCTACACTGAAAGAACTTTGACGCAAGTAACACCAAGCACTCACCAAGCATGTGAACCTCGTTGTTTGAAGACAAATAAGACCACTCTCACGTGCTGATAAGGAAGAGGTAAGGAATATATTTAAAATAATAGCAATTGGACCATCGTACTAGATGGGACTCCTACACCAAATGATGTGAGGTCTGGTTGGGACTTCATATCGGGCAGATCCCCTAAATGTTGGTAGGTCGAGCACCGTCAACAGAATGGTAATGCATGTGTATAACTAAAATTCAAGTAACTTAAAAAGCATTTCAAAATTAAAAATATAAAAGTACATATGGCTAAGGAAGATCAATTTAAGGTTTATGACAGATGGGCCAAGGAATAATTAATTATGGTTTATTTCATCATATGGTTGTAAAACATGTCAATGGAGTGCATTTTTGTAGTGCAAGTGTGCATTTTTCATGAAGCTGTGTGTATTCCTCTTTATGCAAACATGTAACCCCATGGAATTAGTATGAATTTTCAACTTCAAGCCTATATTTTCTTCATATCCTATTTTCATGTAATTTCCTAAGGTAAACACCCAATTACCAAAACAAAGCATGGATTCCTAGGGTATCCAGTTTTCATAATTCCTTTTTTCCATCCACTTTTACATATGCAATTATTTCTTTATGCATTTTTTTCATTTACAAGGAAGTTCATTATAATACATTTCATACCAACCTCATGATCTAATAATGAATTACCATTCATTTTCAATCTTCTTTCTAAACAAGGCATTCATATGACTAAGGAAGAATCAAATAGGGCTTACTTCATTATAGGTTTTTACATAATGTCAAGTGCATGCATTTTTTATATCACAGTGTGAATTTATCCTTATAAAGGTATGTATATTATTACTTAACATGTGAAAAATACATTACATTCATTTAACACATATTTCACCAAAGGGTGTGCATTTTTCCTTAGCAAACCATATATTTTCCTCAATGTCCTATTTCCATGAAATTTCAGAAGGATAGTGTGTATAATCTACATAGTTCATCTAAATATATGTATTTTAACTAACAATATGATTTGAAGAAGTTACCATTGCAACTCATAATAGAAAGGCTTGCATTGTTCACTCTAAGGCATGCATTTTTCAAAATGCCACGTTTTTTTGCAACAACCACATAATTTTCAATTTGAGCATGAATTTTCTTCCTTAAGAATATTTATCTCTTCTTAAGGAATGTAATATTCAATAGACAATATATTCATTATATCATTATACATAATTCACCATTGGGAGTGCATTTTCCTAAGGTGACCATGATTCACAATTTTCTATCTTTGTCCTAGAACAATATTTTTGGTCTGTTTGTAAAGCAAAGGGTATTAATGTTCCAATTACACAAACAAAGGTATAGGTAGACATACAAATTTTCTAACCCTATAGCTTGAGATTCTTCCTATAGGTATATAAAATAAAAATCAATTATAGTTCTACATTCAAAAATAAGTTTGTGCTTAGATACAAACATTCAACTGCAACTTTCTAACATCTAGGCATGAATTATATATATATCTATATATATATGTGTGTGTGTGTGTGTGATTTTATATGCGTCATATCAACTTCCTATGGAACTCACTTTAATGCAACAATATCAAGCCATACAAAAATGAGATAGATGTATTTTCTCTCCTAATATTTTTCACACAAAACTCTTATAGAAAAATTATAATGATTTGGAAATTTTAATTGAAAACTACTGTATGATAGGCATGCCCATATATATTTATCTAATAGTTAACCTAGAACATGAAGGTCTTGGCAGGTTAACATTGGGTTTTGGAAAAGTTGAAGAAATGGGAAAACATGGTATTAGGTATAAGAAAATGTGGTATAAGATCATAGTTTGAGCTGTAAAGAAATATCATGTTTGGATTCTATTTGATTATTTTTCTATTTTAGTATCAATTTTTGTTTGGGAAAATATACTTTGAGCCTAGTTTTTTGGAGTGGTACCAAGGAGGTCATTGGTAGGAGATCAATTTTTAGTTAGTAAGTTTGTCTTTTGGTCATGTTTTTTTCACATCCTTGATATCTATCATTTTGATTTTGATTCTTATGTTTTATTTAAATCATGTTGTTGGAATTTGTGGGAAGATAATTTAAGCACATGAGTAATCAACACAAGAATTGAAAATGTCCTCCATTGAACATAACTAGTGTAGTTAAGTGTGTTTGGTGAATAATTCATATCTTTGTTCTTATTGGGCATGGAATCCCCCCAAGGCATGTTTTGGGGTTTAAAGCCCAAGTTTTGACGAAATCTTGTAGTAAAAGCTCTGCGGATTGCAGACAGGGGCCACAAAAGTATGATAGATTCACAAGATTTTCCGCCCTATTTTTGTAATGTAATGTCAACGGGATAGACCTACCCATGGTCTGTAGACCATGGGATTGTAAATAGAGCAAGGATCTAAGTGTAAAATGAGAGAGAGAGATAGAGGAGCATGAGAAGTCTAAGTGGTTGAGTCAAAGTGTAGAGTGTGTCTGTGGGTCGTAGAGTAGGAGAAGGCTCTGCAGCTGTGTGCGTAGAGGCTCAGCAGTCGGCAGTTGAGTGCGCAGACCCCTGCAGCTGAGTGTGCATGACGAGTCGAGTCTGTAACTATGGAAAGAATCAATAAAGAGAAGTTTTGTTATAATTCTATGTATATGTTCTTGGGTTAATACATGATTGATATAATTTGCAAATATATTGTTTATTTACTGCGCGCACCTGTATGAAGGTTATATGTTATTAAGTATAACTTAAAGCACACAAGTAGGCAAATATAATTAACTAATATTGGAATATAAGCAAGGTTTTGGGTAATAACGTAGAGCGCGGCACACAACCCTTGAGTAGCATTGCGCTTAGGTAGTATATCAATCCGTGAGGAACGAGAACGTGCGAGCAAAAACTTGCGTGTAGGGACAAACCACGGACCATTCAAACTCATCGCACATCTCCACGGTGTGGAAACCTAGTTCTAGCACCCTCCCATACTACTTTGGGTGAGACATCAGTCCGTGCTCCGTGCACTGTTGCTAAAAGGGCTAGTAGTACTGGGATTTGTTTGGCTAATTAACTTCGAAACTTGGGTCAGGCTCTAACAAGCCCACAAATGGTTCTGTTACCAGGACCAAGATTTGCATAGAGATGTCTGATGTCGTATCACTCGAATCCGACCAAGAAAGGAATTGAAGAGTGGTTGGACAGAAATATTCATGAGTTCACGGAGCAGGAAAATAGGAGTCCATGACTGTCAAAGGAAGAGTGGTTAGATTGCTACTTTTATACAGAGATCCATGCAATTCTCTTTGCATCCTTCTCTACTGAGTTATATGAGTGGATTTCAAAGCTACCAGATAGCGAAGGAAGGTGTAAACTTGCCAAACATATTGTGTGGAATCCAGAATTGGTGCACAAACTAGAAGCATCGGAAGATAAGATCGTGCACGCTGTCGATCACTAATTGGATCGAATCATGGGAAGGTTCATCACCAAATTCACGGTAGATACTTCGGCCAGTTATAGAATGGTAGAATGACACTTCCTCAAGGGACCACGAGGTAAGTACGTTAAATCTTTGAACACTTGGATTAAAATGCTACTGTGTGAAAAGTGGGTGATGTGAATAAATTAATGATTGGGGATATATGGAGTGGGAGGATCTACAGAAATGAAGGTGGCACAAAACTAGAAACTAGCCCCTTGATTTCACCTCCACGAGGAGGCGAAGAGGATCTCACGAAGGTTTTGCCAAGAAATGAAATCAATCTAATAAAGTGGAGAATTCCGCGCATACCACCCCCACCCACAACACCACTAATTCACCATCTTCACCCTCGACTTTTCCCATACCACCTCCACAACCACCATGAAGTAGTATGGCCAGCGCGATAAAGCTACCCGTGTTCAAGGGAGTAGGGAATGGAGATCCAGACAAATTTTGGTTCGTTGTAAAAGTTGTATGGGAATCACAGGGTGTCATGGACAACAATAGAAAGAGGGCAATGTTGGTTAGCACTCTGCAAGATCACGCACTAACTAGGTACATTAAGCATTCCAATGATAATCTGAATGCAGGGATAGCGGAGATTCAAAGTGCGCTAAACAAAGAATTTTGCAGGCCAAAATCAGAGGCACAGTCGATCATTAGATTCAAGGAAATCACAATGCTACCAAGTGAAACCCCATGGGAGTTAGATCAAAGACTAAAGTGCACAATTCGTGATGCGAACATGACCTTAACAGATGGGCAACATCGCAAATGTTTTGTAGCCTCATTAACACCGCATCTGCAGAATGCGCTGTCACAAAAAAGGCTAACAACTCAAGCTGAGGCTTTGGAGGTCGCGATGAGATTGCACGAGATGCTAATACAAGATCCTAACTAGGGACTCCAGCAGATTCACGCACAGTTGTAAAACTTGTGCCTGGAGATGCAGAGTTCGAAACAAGATAGGGCAACTCATCCAGAAGTGCGCGACGAGGTATGGTGCGTAAAGTGCAAGGGCTAGTGGCACAACAAGGACCACTACTCGGTGTTCGTGAATTACCTCGTGGGAGGAGGATCAATTCCATTGAGACCAGAGGCACAAGTAGGACCAAGCGCAGTGCCTGCATTATGGTGCATGATTTGTTAGATAGGAGGAAAACATGCTATAGATAAGTGCCATCTACTACAAAAGTATACGTAGAATTCCTAGCAGGTGTTCTATAATTTCTGCAATTCAGTAGGACATGATCAGAACACCTGTAGAAGTTATGAACGGATGATGGATCAGACTCCTACATATAGAGTCCAGGCAGAAACACAAACCCTTGATCAAAATGCAGGAATGGTCTGTACTGGATTTCAGGGGCGTGGACGAGGCCGAGGTGGAATGGGACTAGGAAGAGGTCGCGGACAGCTGATATGTTACAATTGTGGAGGGCCAGGGCATTATTCCCATGATTGTAGAAATCCGACAAGACCATCATGCTTATATTGTATGTAGTTTGATCATGAGATGGAGGAATGTTGCACACTGATAGCGAGGTTGCGCGATAAAGGAGCACTCCAGCCTCCACTCGCTCAGAACCTGAAAATGATGAGGCCTGTGCTATGCAAGGAAGACCCTAATGTAAATATCATGCTCCGAAGTGGTATTACAATAGCGGATGACAAAGGATGGTAGCCTGAAGAAAGTACCTAGGTTCGTAAAGCCCCAAAAAAGGAACCAGAATTTGATTTGGGGCACGCTAAGGAGAACTTCATGGAATCTAAGAGGAGCTTCGCGAATGCCTCCATTTCAGGAAGTAAAGATAGACTAGAGAAGGAAATGGACCCATCAATTCTCACTACGTTCTTAGAGACATTCATGATGTTGTTGCGTGACAACAAGGCTGTGAAGGGGCTGCAAGAACTCATAACTAGATTCGTTGGGGTTGCATTAAGAAAATCGTGTGTAGTCTGGAAGCTCGGGAAGCACACGACACGAATAAGAAGGGAGATGAGATTGGCCGAACAGATCAGGGAATATGAGATGGACCAAGTGATTTTGGACTTAGGGTTGGACACGAACATCCTCCCAAAGCAGACATGAGAATGCATGAGCAGGCCTGCGTTGCAATGGTATCCTATCCAACTACAAATGGCGAACCAACGAAAGATCCTACCTATGGGGATATTGTAGTGAATCATAGTAGATATCGAAGGAGTGAGCGTGCTAGAAGATTTCAAAGTGATAGATATTGTTGATTACAACAATCCCTATCCCGCACTACTGGGAATAGATTGGGCCACTCACATGAATGGAGTGATCAATCTAAAGAAACGAAAGATGATTTTTCATAAAACGTCACTGCGTGTAGTGGTACCTTTAGACCTTGCGGAAGGATCACGCTACACAAAGCCAGTGCGTGACTATGATAGTGACGATGATCTAGAATATATATATAAGATAACTACGCATGAGCAAGACTGGGTAAATCCAAGCGCGGATGGTTGAATATTGTGGGAGAGTGAAAGCTCCTGTACATCATATTCTGATGAAGAGATAGAACAATGGCAAAACTAGTTACACGAGGTAACTATGCTCAACTATAACATGATGACAAGGGCATTGTGCTACGTAGAAACAGAGGTAAGAGATCTACCTACGTATGATGGGTTGGGCAAAGTGGATGATTTCCTGAACAATTTTGAAAAAGAAGTGCCAAAACATCAGCATTTCAACGCTCTGAAATGGGTCCTAAGAGTTACACCCACAATATGGTGGGGTACGCACCAAAGAAGTTTCAAGGACTGGCACGAATGTGGAAGGATGATGCTCATGCAGTTTGGGAAGCCTCAGGTGTAATTGAAAGATAAGTATGACAGATGAACTGGCCCACATACTCACCTTTCCAGGTGGATACAAGCATATGGTGTGAAGCCTATAGGAATGCACATGATACTCGCAGTAGGAGACACGAGAGGTAAACAGGTGAGCGCAAGGAAATGGCGCAAATGACCTCTACGGTTGGGACCACAAAGTATGAAAAGACCAAGTGCGTAGAATAATATTCATGTAGAAGCGTTTAACAAAGTACGCGAAGCGTTGAATAAGGTCCCCAAGGTGAAGTGGACTGACTAGGACCTATGCCTACTAGGGGTTCTCTAGGCTTATAGGACCGCGTGAAAAAACCTAACCATGCAGGCATCGCCAAGGCTAAAGTATGAAGCAACCGCAGTAAGCCCTATAGTACTTCAGGAATTTAGACCATGCGTGATAGCCCCAATAGATATGACGGTTCGGAGAACATTGGAAGTATAAATCCAACAGGGAAATCTTAGACTCCAAGAACTTGAAGAATAAAGGCTATGGTTAAGGAGGAAAAGCACTCTAGTGGACACGAAGCTCAAAAAGATGGAGGATGAGATAAAGGAAGATTTTCACAGCAAAAAGACTAGGGTGGAAAGGTTGGATGCATACAATCGTGATGACAAGTTTAAGGTTTATTGTTGCGAGTTGATCAGTTTGATGCCTTGGCTTGGACTGCACATTACTAAGCATAGTAACCAGGGTAGCACATTGAAGATGGTAAAGTGCAAGGGTGACCGTAACAATAAAAGATGGGTATTCTCCAGGAAACATGATGGATGATCGGATGAAACTTTTCGCAGGTGGTGCGACCACTTGATTAGTGAAGGAAGGATAGTCTTAGCACTCCAGGTAGTTGAAAGGGAGTGTCGGACTATAAACTCTTCTACTCAGGAGCTGTGCGATATTGGAGTTGCGCACAGAAGCAAAGAGTCACAAGCTCTGCGACCACGGGGGGCTGCCTTGCCACACATGTTGACCAAAAAGTGACCATTAAAGTCACTATTCACAATGGGATGGTCAACTTGAGGCCAAATGGAGTGGGTAGTAGGCATTTAACACGTGATTTATGGGCAAGATTTAGAAAAAAAAATCGCTAAGGCAGCATTAATGAACCGAATTTGGGGGAAACAGTCGAATTCAAATTCAAAAAGTGCCATAAAATACAAAGGGCTACCCAGAAAACAACACTTGGTCATTTGCGAATTCAGCGATTGAGCAGAGCCCTTATTGTTGTGTGCAGAGCGTTGATTAAGCCCCTAAGTTTGCGAGTGCTATATTTTTAGACCGATGCGATGGCAACAGTTGAGGATGTTATGGAGATAATCAAAATGACCACCGGAGAGGCCACATAGGCTTTGGCTATGGGATATGTTCTGGAAGGTGGCAGGATTATGGCAAAAATCCTAAAATCACTGCACACGCCAAGACCCAAGAAGGATAAACAAGCAATGGTTCTCGTACGTGTCTCCCCGCGGAACCTGCTGCACACCAAGCTATCAATGAAGGAGAAGGGGAATTCATCACCATAGAGATGGATGAAGAAGGAGAAGATCTGGAGGATCTTATCATCACAAAGGATGAGGATGAAGGCATGGAGGACGACACTTAGCCTACGCACCCCGCAACAAAATTGCCTGCCTATGCCCCCCGGGAAAAAGGGAAGGTGGAATTGCCCAAGGACCTAGACAAGACCAAGAGCTCGCTTCAGACACTACTCCCCCCATACAACATTATTTTGTAGGGTATGCACCTGGGGTGAGTGCCGAGCCTAAAATTTGAATATTGGGACCTCGTTGACCATGAGAAGTTCCCTCACCTTGAGACGAGGAGCCTCATGAATCCCAAGAAGAACACCATGACGGGGGTACAGAATTAGAGTTGTGGAAGTGGTTGCGTGGAGTGGAAAAGGCTGGGCTACTAAACCTGCTCTGGGTGCCGCACTTCCACCACGCCCCAATAACCATTTTTGTCATCAAGTAACTTCTCTGCCTGGTGCATGTTGGGTGTTTGTGGCTGGAGGATCCCATCCCCAACACGAGAGACTTGATTCAACACATCTCCCAGCTTCCATGTAAAGGAGAGTACCCCACAGACATATCAAAAGGGAAAACCAGTGGCTTGGCCATTGTAGAGACCACAAAGAAAAAGTACAATCTGGAAAAGAAGAAGAGGGGCTATGCCATATCCAACATCAAGGAGAAAGCAGTACGCATGGTGACCCAAATCCTGGCAGGAAACGTCATGCATAAGTGTCGCATAGACGAAATACCAGCATCGGTGGTAGCACTAGCTGAGCAGTGCGTGGAGGGGGTCTAGTTTAACTCGTCTGAGTTCATCTGTAAGGAGTTTTTAGAAAATTTCCGCAAAGCTCATGAACAGGGAAAAACATTCCACTATGCATGGCTTCTATTGTTCATAGTGCTTGTGGCTAGAGAATTGTTAGAGGATAGTAAATTCCCCATAATTGACAGGGACTTACTGGAGGCCGCAAAGTACGCTTCGCTCTATGAAACGAAGGATGTTAACAGGATCCATGACAGTAAAATCCTCTCAGTGTTCATGGAGATGAACCTCAGAATGGGGATCACCCATAAGTCACGATTCTCACCCACTATTTACAACAGTCTGTAGAGTTTTGCAGAATTCAAAGCACACATGCATAACATTTATATAAGAGGGTGTAAGGACCTGACTAAATAGTGGAAAAACCTACCTTTCGTAGCCATAGATGACGTCATTTTCAATGTATTGGAGGCATGGTCGCCGGAGTGGCACGCCCCAGACATTGAAAAAATCAAGAAGTTGGTAGCGCAAAGAAATAAATACAAGGCCAAGTTGCACATCACACAATTGGTCGAAAAGCAAAGGAAGGAAGTAGTGGAAGCAGAAGTGCAGACGACGCAGGATGCGACACAGAAAGCAGTTAACCAAGAAAAGGCCGTAGCAGTAGCAGCAACACAGGAGGTAACCGTCAAGGCGGGCGAGGGCCAAACGACGCCTTCGCAGGGGCAGGAAGCAGAGGAAGCAGAGATAGAAGAGGGAGGCACAAACCCATGAACTGCGTTGATACAGCTAAAGCACCAACACCCAATAGAGCAGGAAGGGTTGCGTAAGAAGGTTAAGTCATCGAAATTGTATATTGACCTGATCACCCTTGACCGAGGGTGATCTGCACGACATCAGTGAGATGGTGTGTGACGTCACAAAGGATGCTCTCCAATATTTCATGCAGGAGAACCAGATTGTGTTGGGGGGCCCTCAGAGTGCAGTTGTAGGAATTACAGGCGTGCCCTCCACATGTTGGTACCCTTTTGACCAGCGTCGCAGTCGGCTCAATAGGAGCAGAGAAGATGTTGAACACACTGATGATGAATACCATAGTGTTGCCAGAAGGAGCACTAGTGACATCAAATGAGGTCGATAGGCCTACGGTTAGCACATTGAAAGGTCTCAGTCTCAATATGGTTGCACTTCTACAAGAGACCTTATATTCTTTACAGAATCATGGGATAACTACAAAGTTGCGTGCTAGGGAGAGTAGCACACTGCAAGTCCTTAGTGAGCAGAAAATCAATATGGAACAACTGAGCTTGCAATGCGATGAAGTGGTGTTGCAGAATAAACAGCTAGTACAAGAGATAGATGACACTTGCCAAAGCGTCCCGGAGCTGGCCATCCCAACCGACATACTAGTAGAAGCGCAGATCCACAGGTTAGCAGTAGGGGTCCACGAGGCAAGGGAAGAAATAAAAAAGGTTCAGCTGGAGCTGAACCTTTAGGTCCCCAAGCTACGGTTTAAGGCACATCCGTGCACCCCTCCAAAAGTCAGAAAATAGTGCGTTAGCACTATCACAACGGGACTAGAGGAGATTGGAGGTGCAGTGTGAGATTGCACCAATATGTTGGACGAATCACTTGAGGTCCTCTCAAACCTATAGGAGGACCCCAACATCCAAAGATTAGAGACAAAGGCGCAAGAACACCAATAGTAGTATGATAGTGTCTGAGGAACTGCACAGACAATGGTCCTCTCTCAGAGGCTTGTGAAGATGCAGAAGGATAAAGTGCTGAAGGAGCAGGTGGATGTGGCACGACATAAGGAAGCAGTCCTGAAGGTATGCGTTCAACCTTGGATCTATGAGGCTTTCACCATCATGACAGAAATCGAAGGTAAGCTCATACACATGAAGGGGATACACATACTGATGCAAAGAAGCACTCCTGACACAGAGGTCTCGAAACAACGTAGGCAGTAGATCTAGCAAATAGCAGCTGAGTGCAATGTTGACCTCCATGCAGTTCGAGAACATTTGGAGGGACTTCATACAAAGATCACCGCACCAACAGAGTGACTCGAGGGGGAGTCATGATGTTTGTATTGGGGGCCTGTTGGGCACGGAATCCCCCCAAGGCATGTTTTGGGGCTTAAAGCCCAATTTTTGACCAAATCTTGTGGTAAAAGCTTCGCGAATTGCGGGCGTAGGGCATGAAAGTATGATAGAGTCATAGGGTTGTCTGCCCTAGTTTTGTAATGTAACTTTGGCTGGATAGACCTACCCATGGTCCGCAGACCATGGGATTATATAAATAGAGTGAGGCTCTAAGTGTAAAGAGAGAGAGGGGGATAGAGGAGCATGAGAAGTCTAAGTGGTTGAGTCAAAATGTAGAGTGTTTCTATGGGTTGTAGAGTAGGAGAAGGGTCTACAACTATGTACACAGAGGCCTAGTAGTCCACAACTGAGTGTGTGGACCCCTATATCTGAGTGCATAGGGCGAGGAAAGTCTATAACCATGGAAAGAATCAATAAAGAGAATTTTTGCTATAATTTTCTGTATTTGTTCTTGGGTTAATACATGACTAATATAATTTGCAAATATACTATTTATTTACTGTGTGCACGTGTATGAAGGTTCTATGTTGTTAAGTATAACTTAAAGCACACAAGTAGGCAAAGATAATTAATTAATATTTGAATATAAGCAAGGTTTTGGGTAATAACGCAGAGCACGGTGCACAGCCCCTGGGTAGGGTTGCGCAAAGGCCACGATGAACGGGAAAGTGTGCGGAGAAACCTGTGCATAGGGACAAACTGCGGACCAGTCGAACTCGTCACACATCCCCAGGGTGTGGAAACTTGGTTCTAGCACCCTCCCATACTACTTCGGGTGAGACCTCAATCCGTGCTCCACAGACTCTTGTTGAAAGGGCAAGTAGTATCACGATTTGTTTGGCTAATTAACTTCGAACCTGGGTTAGACCCGAACAAGCCAATAGTTCTTTTTAAATCTTTTGAAAACAAGTATTTTGAATATATACCTATCCAATTTAATGATTATATTTTAAAGTCTACCTAGGAACTGATCATAAGTTAATCTCTCTAGATATAATGAAATGAAACTAATTATCTTCATCATTGTATATCTAGTGCAACTTAAAATAAATTTATGGTATATTTATTTATTCATCTTATACTCTCTTTATAAATCTATCTATCAATTCTTGGTATGAAATTTTTTTATTTGTAATTAAACTACTTAAAAACCTATTTTAATATTGAAAAAGGAAAAAGGAAAGATAATAGTTGCTCTAAAAAGTATTTAAGACTATCATGATCCATTTTTACCTTGAAGTGTCTTTCCATTCGGTAAGGTCGCCATTTCTTAAGTGCATGTAGTATTGCCAACATTTCCTTCTCACAAATAGGTTGCTTGACATGTAGTAGTAAAAATACCCAATCACCTACATCAAAACATTTTTCACTACGATGTTGATCTACTTGTTGTTTCATTCGATTTTGCACCAAAGTGTCATTATCCTTTAAAAGTTGGAGAACTTGTTGTTGATGCTCGATTTGATCTTTCACTGCTTGAACCTTTTTCTTCTTGATATTTCCTTCTATCTTTAGAGTTTGAGGTGTGGTAACTTCTTCCAATCCTTTTTGAGGGAGAGGGGCATGTTAGGCCCCTATACTACTAGGGTAACCCCTTATTCTTATTAGTACAACCCCCTTATTATATTGATGTACCCACGTAGTGCCCATATTGTTACTATTGTGCCCCATAGAAGCCCACTATTGTTATTATTGTGCCCTTACATTATTATGTTTATGTCGGCTCTAATTATATTATGACCCGTTAGGCTCCTATATATAGAAAGGAGGTATTTTCATTTGAATCATCCAAGAATTGTTCTTTTGTGTAATATAAAGGAGGTTGCCCCCTCGAAGAGGCTGAATTTTAAGGCATTCAACTATCTTTTCTATCTTTTTGTGAGTTGGTTTCATAACAGGATGATTTTTCAATAATGAAATAACACATGACAATGTGTTTATGTTTGAAAGCAATGGCATTTTTCTACCAAATACAACTATCCACAAATAACTTCAACACTTGAGGGATAATTTTTCATATAAAGTTGTTGTGAACCGAGTTGAAGAAGGAATGTTTGTGCTTTGGGAATTCACTGATGTGCAATGATTATTTTGTTAAAATTCAAAGAAACCTAAACAAGGAGATAGAAGAATTGATTGCAGACATACAACTCAGATTTCTCTTAAAACTAAAGTTATTCACATATGTGTAGTGAAAATATTATACAACACATTTTGTCTTATGCTTTCAAGGTTTATTTCGAGTCATATCTCACACAAGATAATTGTTTTTTATACATGGGCTCCACCAATGATGTAAATAAATCATTTTGTGAATTAGTAGAGATTTCTGATGCATTCACTAGCATTCTCAGACTAAAAGATATAACTGCACCAAAATAATCTCCAAATGGAAAATTCCCTTGTGTAGATCTTTCAAAGTGTCTCTTAGTACTCGAACTGAGATATAATTGCACCAAAATTATCTCCACGGGACAATAAAGATGACAGGAAATATAAGGTGGAATGAATTTTAACATATATCACATAACCATATCTAATAGCTATTCCTTTTGTGTCTCCTTAGCTAAACCACCAACCTTAGATAATTTTTTTTAGTATGATAACAAAATAAGATGTGTAATTTCTATGTTATTTTCTTCTTCCAAGCATGTGGGAACAAAAAAATGCATTGATTTAATCTAAACCTAGAGCATTGGAGCTTAAATAAAAAGTTTATAGCAGCTTCTGCACTATAATAACAATTTTTCAGTAGTGATTTTGTTTGAAATTTTCATATGTGCCCGCGATTGTTACAAATTCCAAAAAACCAAGTCTATCTACAACTTACTTGGATGATCTATAGCGAAAAAGATAATCCACTTATAATAAATAGGTCTAAACAAAAAAAAAATGATCAAAATGATTTGAAAATACTCTTTGATATATAAAGTCTGTGTCACTCTCCCCATAACATGTTATTTTTCCATTCTCATTTTCTTTGAGTATATAGAAAATTCATGTGAATTGCCATGCATGTGGAAACCAAGAAAGTGGGTTGCATTTTGTACATTTTCTCCTTTGCAAAATGGTGCACTAACAAAAGAGGGAATCTAGTATGTCATAGAAAATTTTCTAAATATGTGAACTCACCATTACAATTGAACCAACTTACATTGATCTCACACTTAACCAAAAAGAGGATGCCCAAGCAACTTCTTTTACATCTATTGGATCACATGAAAGAGATACATGAGATAGAAAAACTAATTTACAAATTACCGAGTTATTGTGGATAAAAATATTAAATTTTTCTTCGATTAATTGAATAACTTAGTTTTTTTAATAAACCAATTAATTAATCAATTTATTTTTTCATTTAAAAATAATATAATAGTATGTGGTGCTGAAAAATAAAAAATGCAATACTCATTAAATTGATTGGGTCACACCTACCCCATCATTAATTTTTATGGTTTATCATAATGCTCTCGGTTAACTTACATAACTTACATTCAACAAATCATATATATTGCCACAAACATTTCATGATGAGATATTGACATTTGGATATTGATTATTATTTATATTTTATCAAATCTTTGGTAACACTTAGTATAAATAGTTATATAAAAAAATCCATGTATAATATCGTTTTAAAAATTCATAAAAATATATAATAGTCTTTTAAGTTAATACAAAAAATAATAATACTTGTAATTAATATTGAAATGATATGATCTTATATTATATATAAGATTTCTTAAACATTATTTTTAGTTAATCTTATAATGACAAAAAATTAAATTATAAGCTTATATTTAAATATTATATTAAATAGTGATTTTTTCTTAAAATTTATTTCATTTATTCTTTTTTCAATAAATATTTTATTTTTTAACCTTAATTTATTTGTTATTTTTGTTGTATAATTTATTATATCTTCTTAAAATTTTTACGAACAAGCATTTTAAATGTAATCTTGACCATTTTATAATTTATCAATATTTCGCATGCCACAAAAAAGCACTCTTTAATATTTAATTTTTAATTTTTTTCACTAACTCCAATGTTTTACACAATAAAAGAGAGCATTATCATTATTGTTTTTTACTTTAATTTAACTATATTTTAATTAAGGAGAAGGTAATAGCTACTACCCTTCTTTGGACCTTCCTTTATGGCTGAAAAGACCATCTATGTTGTATGTTCCTTAGGGAGAGACCTTTTTCCTCTATTCGTATATTTTCTCCTAATATTCCCTCTCAACAGTTGGTTGATTCACTGAGGGTTCTACTTGCACTATATAGTTGATTTATAAGTTTTTTTGTCCTATAGGCCAGCTTGAGCCTGTCACGTGTCCAAATTGGCTTTGGTACATATATTTGTGCTACATAGGTCACTGTCGTGAAACGCGGTTCCTTTTACCATGCATTACGTAGATCACTTGCCACAAGGGTACGTGCTAAAGAAAGCCTTTTTAATCCAGCATTTGAGGAAGATGCCTACCATTGTCATTTTCTTTTCATAAAGGATTGTATGGTATTTTCACTTTCATTTTATGACAAGATTGAGAAATTCTTATGTTAAAGGTTTTTCTTCTCATTGATAAAGCTTACTCTTTGTCGATATTTGTCATCCTATATTTTTATGGTATAAAAAATATATCCTTTCATTAAATGAATAAGTGAAAAGAATGGTTCGATATATAATCAATTTTTAGAGTGGTTAAATTATTATAACCAATGATAAGTATTCAATCTAGGTTAAAATCCCTTTGATTTTACTAGAAAATCATCTTTCAGAGCCGTTGTGGTTCAATTACAGTCTAAACAAAGGTACTGTTTCACAATTTAACTAAGTTGAATTTAATTTCACAATCACCGATCCTCCAAAATTTTTTTTAATCAATTCAATCAATCAAAGTCCATCCATCAGAATTGGAATAGTTGTGTGATGAAATAGGTGGTTAATCATTCCCAAACTCTTCATTGGTTGGATTAGTCACAATATTTCATCCACCATCATTACTGTCTCTTGAAGTTGATTGGTGATCATTGCATACACCATAATCCAACTACAATTCTTGTAACCTATTTTTAGCGGAATTGAATGCACCTTTGAAAACAATGTGTTGGTATCCAAATCATTCTTTGGAAACCCTCTCAGAAACCATAATAGATTCTTAAAGGGAAATTCTAATAAATCATCCTGAAATAATTTTAGCAGCACTAGGCCCACTCCAAAAACTACACCCA
This sequence comes from Pinus taeda, assembly GCA_000404065.3. NCBI lineage: Eukaryota > Viridiplantae > Streptophyta > Pinopsida > Pinales > Pinaceae > Pinus > Pinus taeda. The sequence goes on from APFE030136251.1 coordinate 33,231, forward strand.
TCCCCTCGTAGAGAAAATCATCCAAATGCGTACAACTAATGGCAATGACATGTCTGCGGAGAAAGCAATCATGAACCAGCTGCTTGCATACATCACTAGTGTGATCATCTGTTGGTCAAAATGCCTAAAGGAGAAGTGAATCTCAGAACCAAACTAACTAATGAATATATGCTCAAAACGAGACTAATATACACTTTCTAATATAAATGAGTAGAACAAATCAAAAGACCATAGGATGGTGATTTAAAATGCAAGGGGAACAAAACATACAATAATGGAAAAATGAGGAACTACAAGAAGGATGAGAACTATTTGAATGAATTGAAACAAAAAGTTCAAAAACTATGAATATTCTTGTAATAATATGAATGAATCAAACAAAGAAACACCTATACCAGTTTTGGCAACAACTAAGCAGATGACGTTTCCATCCTACAATTGCTTGAAGGAAAGTGTACTAAGCACAACTTTAAGTCTGGGTTGAAGTTGTAGAAGAACATAACCCTAGAGTCACTCGATGGTACGAAGGAGGGTGGGATGCAACCATAGGAAATAAATGATCACTATCACTTACCCCATGATGAGAGCATTGATCAATAACGCTTTCCCAAGAAAATGAACGATTGGGGATAGATATGAACATGTTATGGGTCATTATAATCGTTTATGGGTTCTTATAACCGTTTATGATGATCGGATGGTGAAAATATTTTTAATCATCTAACACATCAAATCAATGGTCTAAGAAAGTACACGGTGGCACAAAACGGAGCTCATTTCAAAGGGAAATGCCTTACAGCGTAATTATTAAAAATGTATTAAATAGTTTTAGAAAATCATACAATATTAAATTTATAGTGAATTATAAAATTTGAATATCATAAAAACTATAAATATAATTATGAAAGAAATAATTGCAATTTTAAAAGTTAAATATAATTAATTATATACTTGTTGAATTGAGGCTTCTATGGTCCATATCAAGTTTATGAGAGATTTTTTGGTGTAAATCACATGATATTTCATTTGTCGACATGTTTCGAACCTACTAGTGTGGTTCATCATGAGGAGAAGTTGAAGAATTAGATCTAGGTTGCATGTTAAATAGAGAGAGCAGAACTTCCAACAACTATAATTTTTCACTAGGAAAACGGCTATAATGGCTAGCTAACGGCTATATTTGACATTGCTAGTCGTTTCCTAGTCAAATATAACCATTAGCTAGCCATTATAGTCGTTTGCGTAGTCAAAAATTATAGTTGTTGGAGGTTCTGCTCTGTCTATTTAACATCCAACCTAGATCTAATTCTTCAACTTGTCCTAACGATGAACCACACTCATTGGTACGAAATTCATTGACAAATGAAATATCATGTGATTTACGTTGAAAAATCTCTCATAAAAATTATATACTTATTAATTAATTGAATATAAAATAGTTGTGAATAAGTTGTTATTCTTCTCATTCAAACTTAAATTTTACTTTATCACGTGTTTGTTTTTAATTAGATCAATTTACTTATTAATAATTATTAGGTGTATAAGAGAGATTTCACATTAACATAATATGTTAAAATATTATTAATAATATGACACATTAAATATTGAAATTTATTTTCAAATTAGTTATACTTATTAATACCCAAAAGTACATTCTTCCAAATTTTCACTCTAATTAATAATACGAAGAAAACAATTATTTGAAAATATGCCAATAACCCAAAAATATATTAAATATATATTAAGAAAAGAAAACCAAAAAAACATTTGACGTACACCATAAAATATTATATACAAATGAGATAACAACGACCCACTTAGATCGCATCTTAATTTATATAAACAAATGAAAAAACTACTTATAAGTCTAAACCCACTAATATAATTTAAAAAGATACATTCTTGGCATTTCCATCATAATAATTATAAAATGTGAGAAAATCGTTGAAGATTTTTATCCAAATATGTTATGATCACGTTTTTTTGGTCATCCTTACAGCGTAATTATTAAAAATGTATTAAAAAGTTTTAGAAAATCATACATATAAATTTATACGAATTATTTTGAATATCATAAAAACTAGAAATATATTACGAACAAATAATTCAAAATTTAAAAGTCAAATATAATTAATTATATACATTTCAACTAAGGATTCATGGTCCATGTCAAGATTATAAAGATACAGAAAAATACATGATTTTTTTTCCACACCTTTCGAACCCACAAGAATGTTAATAACACGAAAAGTTGAAGAATTAGATCTAGCTTGCATTTAAATAAAGAGAGCAGAACTTCCAAAAACTATAATAGTACACTAGGAAAACGGCTATAATGGTAGCTAACGGCTATATCTCACATTGCTAGTCATCTACAAGTCAATATAACCTAGCTAGCCAGAAAAGTAATTTACGTGATAAAAAATTAAAGTTCTTAGAGGTTCTGCTCATCCATTTAACTAAACAGAGATCTAAGTCACAACTTCTCCTAACTGACCACACTGGTTACCACAAAATGCATTGACAAATAAAATATCACATGATTTACGGTGAAAAATCTCTCATAAAAATTATATACTTATTAATTAATTGAATATAAAATAGTTGTGAATAAGTTGTTATTCTTCTCATTCAAACTTAAATTTTACTTTGTCATGTGTTTGTTTTTAATTAGATCAATTTACTTATTAATAATTATTAGTTGTATAAAATAGATTTCACATTAACATAATATGTTAAAATATTATTAATAATATGACACATTAAATATTGAAATTTATTTTCAAATTAGTTATACTTATTAATACCCAAAACTACATTCTTCCAAACTTTCACTCTAATTAATAATACGAAGAAAACAATTATTTGAAAATATTGCAATAACCCAAAAATATATTAAATATATATTAAGAAAAGAAAACCAAAAAAACATTTGACGTACACCATAATATTATATACAAATGAGATAACAACGACCCACTTAGATCGCATCTTAATTTATATAAACAAATGAAAAAACTACTTATAAGTGTAAACCCAGTAATATAATATAAAAAGATACATTCTTGGCATTTCCATCATAATAACTATAAAATGTGAGAAAATCGTTGAAGATTTTAATCCGAGTATACATTTTTTTGGTCCATAAATAAGAATTATTTAGATTTTCATGAAGAGCAAGATTATAGAAAAGGTCTAAACAACACTTTCTTACTTATACTCACTAGACTTGTTGGAAAAGGGTGTCCAAGGATGTTTAAGATGGAACCTTACAATCTTTATTTTTGCTTAACATTTTATCTATTAAGTACTTTTGAGAAAACAAAAGGAAATAGAGGCGAGGAGTAGTATTTCATCGAGGGGGTGATTAGGGAGTACATGGGGCTGCAAAGTAGACATCAAGCTCATGCATGTGAAAATCTATATGCTCCACCCGAGCTTCCAAGTTGTGAAGGTGGTCATTTTTTTTGCGATGGTTCTAACAAAGAGAATCCATCTATTCAAGTATCTCGTTTAGGTTGTACTCAATGTCATTTATGTAAGAAACAATCTAGTTGTTGTCTTCATACTTATGGTCATGGAGGATGTCAAGATTGAGCTGGATGTCTCAAAGATGCATAGCTAAGGATTCCATGGTTGCACGAGCATCAATTCTTCCTATAGAATGGGAAAGCTCCATCTCACCCTCTCAAGATGAGCTATTGTGAGGAATGGGGAGACAACATTCTCCAAATTCTAGCCCCCACTACACAGCCTCCCATGCTAACAAGGCATTAATGTGGTAAGTGGGGTACTCATCAAACCATAGTGAAGACACCTTGAAGTAAACCTACAATGAAAAGAGAAGATGTTGCAAAAACCCCTGATAGGGGAAGATGAAACCTCACACCCCAGAGCAAACCCAAATATGCTACCACAAGGGGCTACACATCAAGTTGCGAGGAGAAGTTCAATCCAATTATCCCTAGGCCCACACACATCGCCAACAACCTCCCCAACAACTTGAAAAAGGAGCCAAGAGACACTAGAGTCAGAGAGCAAGAGGAGAAAATGGCTACCGAGCCGAAAATCAAAGACTCACAACCCTTTGACTAAGTGACATTAAAAGAGAGAATGAAAAGATAAACCAAGGTGGGGAAAACTTTTGAGAGTGAGTTGAAGAGACCCAGAAGGTAAACCCAGCTCATCATCCCCAGAGTTATCAAGATACACTAGTAAAAACCAAGTCCATGAGAGAGACTCACCACTCCACAGACCCCAAAACCCACGTACGACCCCCACGATACTCATAAGAGTTTTCTTTAAGATAGTGATCATAATTCCTAATTCAAAACGGTTGAGGTAGATTACCTTGAGCCAGCAGAGCTCGAGGGGCGTGACTGAAAGCGAATCTCCAGCCTTTGATAATGCCAACACACAATTGTCCTCGCAGAAGAGAGTCAAGATCCCAACTTCTCATTTGAAAGCCACACCCCTCCCACACTAGAGTGGACATGACTTCCAAAGTGCCACACCTCAAGAGCCAAAACCCCGACGAGATGCTATGCTTGCTATCACCCACTCCTTCAGCTTCCGGCTTACCAACATACAAACCCAAATTCCCAACTGAACCAAAAACTTTTCCAACCTGCTCATCATACCCACAACCCCGTCTAGAATGATCAGGATCCCAGGTTCTCCTTTGAAAGCCACACCCATCCCACACTAGAGTGGACATGAATTCCAAAGTGCCACACCTCGAGAGCCAAAACCCTGATGAGATACTATCGTTGCTATCACCCACTCCTTTAACTTCCCGCTTACCAACATACAACCCAAATTCCAAAGTGAAACAAGAACTTTTCCAACCTCCTTATCATACCCACAACCTCGTCTAGAATGATCACCTTAGAGGAGTACAAGGTAACGAACGCTTCACATGTGCGTGGTGTGGTGGAGGTGGAAAGCCCCCAGGCCCAACTTGTCATCGTTTGGTCACTCCCATGAGGGAATGTTATGATCACCATTTATGTAAAATTAAAAATCCATTAATCATTCAAAAACTAACAACCCATTAGCATCAAATAATATGTTAGTGTAAACTTTCTCTCACACACAACAAACGCAATATTTTTCAGAAATGTATAACAAAGGAACATCTTTATGATATGAAGTTTTAATGTTTGTTCATCAACATGCCTATGCCTAATCTCGAGATGTGACTAATCATTTCTTAAGTTTAAATATCACGAGGATATATATATATCGTACTTAATCCACTATTAAAATTTTTGATAATATGAATAATTTAATGCCATATTTAATATTCACATTTAATTTAAAACTTAATAAAATATATATAATTATCAATGTTATTATTAATATTTATTTGTATTATAATTTAGTATTTATTTTTACAAAATGCTATATATAATAGAGTTAGAGTTGATCAAAATAAATATCAATAATACACTTGGAAAATTATTTTTAGAACAAATATTATTTTATATACCTCATATATAGGTCACATTTAAGTTAGACACCAAATTGGTGTATGAGACCTTTTTTATTATAAAATAACTGTTAGGTCTACAAATACATACATACTTTACCCTCTAATTTTAAACATGTAACTTCTTGTAAACACACTATTACAACCACTCAAACTATATAATTAAAAACACACCTAATCCACTATGTAAAATGTTATATATGTTATTACAATTAATTTATGCACAAATTTAATAACGTACACTAAATAAAAGTGGCCAACCAATATTAAATATGAAAACCTTCGAGCTGACCTCTATATAATAATAATAATAAGGGGTGAGAAGAAACGCATTACAGTTATTCCATCCCTGGATATAAATATGCACTTTTGGAAGGAACGAGGAAAAGCGAATTTGCTCGGATATTAGACTCTGTAACATATAGTTCTGAGATTCAGGAGTGCAAACAGAACTACTTGGCCATCATAGTTTAAAAGCATGTTTAAAACCATGCAACGTTTCGCCTTTACTAAAGAGATTGGGAAGGGAGCTTATGGAACAGTCTGGAAGGCATTTGATCTAGAGACGAAGAAAGATGTGGCCATCAAGATAATAAAACAGAACCATGTGGATATGACAGAGGTTAAATGCTTGCAGGAGTTGGTGCATCCAAATATAATTACCATGTACGAATACATCCGAGAGAACAATACATTGTGTTTGGTACTTGAGTGGATGGAAAGCGACCTATCACACATTATCAAAAACAGAGGCAGACCATTCTTAGAGAATGAAGTTCGCAATATTTCCTTCCAGCTTTTCAAAGCGCTTACACGCATGCACAAAGAAGGGTACTGTCGTCGGGATCTGAAGCCAGAGAATTTGTTAATGAGTGGAGATGTTATTAAAATTGCAGATTTTGGGTTGGCTATGAACATACCAGAGGAAGCCGGGACGCCACTTAATTCTTATGTTGTCACGGGTCCATATCGAGCGCCGGAACTCCTGCTTGGATCTACAGATTATGACTTCGCAATTGATATTTGGGCGGTGGGTGCAATCATGGTGCAACTTTTCACTAGCTACCCCTTCTTCAATGGCTGTAACGCGGTCACTCAGCTTTATAAGATCTGCTCTGTGATTGGATCTCCTAATAGCCACACTTGGCCTCAAGGATTAGAACTTGCTTCCTTCTTCAATTACAGATTCCCAAAAAAGTTTTTGGGCGTAGATTCTACTAAACGTTTTTCCAATATCTTGGGAAGGGTAAGTCGGGAGGCCATTGACCTAATCAAGCATTTATTGTGTTGGGATCCCAAGAAGAGACCCAAAGCTATAGAAGCATTGCTGCACCCTTTCTTCTGTCCTAGTTACAACATTAATAGATCGATTCCTCCACCTCCGCTGCCCAAAAATCTCTTGTTGTCTCGGTATCCCGCTTCCATCACATATCATTCTAGTGGACCCTGTCAATACAGTGCAATGCAAAAGTCTGGCAATAATATTGCAGGTGGCTTCTCGGATTTAAAAAGAAGCATTGATTCTGTAAGTTATAATTGTTTTTCTGTTCGTGAACAAGATACTTCTGTGCGGCAATGTCATCTTCACAAACCATCTACAGGAAACGGCACGTCACAGACTAAACGAATGGTTAGAACAGGAGAAAAGCAACCAATGACATTTGATTATGACAAGCAAGAAGATGGGAACAACAGACCCACTACATCAACGATGACAATGGGCGATTTTAGGTTTGTTTCTGAATATTCAGTTCGGAAACGTAATGGTTATCTGAGGCCATGTCAAGTTCCTGTATCTCTTCCATTTGAAAATCTCCCATTATTCTACCCTTTTCCAGGAATGGGCCGAAGCTATTAAATCCAATCAGACACCCACAAGTGCAAATGATACGATAAATAATCGAAAGGGATTTGGTGATTAGAGAGTACTCAGTGACGTCCTTGATATAAAAATGAAAATAAAATAGCAGGATCAACGTTTGGAAGACGACTTCTTCAGCTCTGCGGTAGGGTTTATAATAGAAGGTTTTCACAAATTCTTAGGATATTGTCAGTGATATTTTGCATATCATTTTGATTTTCGTATTTGTGTTGCAAGTTCTTGTCCATTAGATGTAAGTAGTTTTTCAGATTTAACAACTTCATTTCCCAAATATTTTTTTTATTATAAGCTTTCTTAAAAAATGTAACATAGTGTTCTAGGTGGTCATTGATTGTTGGCAAAGCTCGTCATTGAAATAGTAAAAGTTTTGGGATTTGGAACGCTAATTCACCTCATTTTGCACATACATAACAAAAATATTCTCATCTACATCCAATCCACTTTCATAACAAAAATATTCTCATCCACATCCAATCCACTTTCAACCCGGTTTCTAGAATTGGTGGCCATGAGATTCTTTTTATTGTTTCCTTTCTCTTTTTTCTTTAGGTATATTTTTGGATATAACTTCCAACACTTCTTCTTTGTATAACCATCAATATTGCAGCAGTTTCTAGGATATTTGCACTAGTGTGCTATGGCTATTGTCTTTTTATATTCCCACCTTTCAAATTATTCTTTCCCTCCTTAGAAACGCCATATTTCTCATTCTACTTTGAATCCACCAAATTTCCCTTGTATACAAGCCTTGTCCACCAATATGGGATTCAGAAACATTACTTGCTTCCGTAGATGATTGTGTAGACCCCCTAGATACTAAAGGAGTACAGTTGGGTTCTTTCACGATATACCCAACATTATGGGCATCTTTCAAAATTTTGTGGTGTACTCATGTACACTCTATTGTTACTTCTTCCGAAGTTAGTGCCATCGAATCCATTGGTCCTCTACATGCCCAATAAGTTGAAATTATGACTTTATGAGGGTTTTTAAGTCCTCCCACCTAGTCATTAGAGGACATCTCTCTAGCTTAAAGGTCCCATGTGGCTTTCCCACCATGTTAGGGCATGAAACTCTAATTTTATCTGTACAAATGAAATATTTTGTTTATCCTCTATATTATGAACAATGAAAAACACTCTAGTTGTTGTAACCAATGAGTTAACGTTAGATCATCAATATGTCCTTGGCACAAATTGATATCGACCTTTGCTTCCATTTTGATATCGACCTTTGCTTCCATTTTGATATCGACCTTTGATTACACACTTATACAGTTTTGGAATTGAATCTATGTATATGTATATACAAACAAATGATTACATAATAGCACTCTCTGTCTCTCTAGCCTAATATTCAATGTGAGCAGCCTTTGTTCTACAATCTGCCCGTAGGCTTACAGTCACACTCTAACTAGCTTAACTAACCAACTAATTATCTAACTATCTAACCCCTAACTATGCATTTTAGGCTTACATTTATACAAAAGGATTCTACAACCAATTCCCAATTTAGATCCATAAACTCCTCAACAAAATCCTAAAATTTCTTCCTTATCTCTAAGTATCCTCTCTAATCCACAAAATCATGAACTAACTCATAATCCAAGAGTTAAATTTAGTTCTCAATCTCTCAACTATCTTAAATCTCTCATATTCTCCTACATTTGAGAATATCTACAAATATGTCTCACAATATTTAATTAAATCCTATTCTAGCTTCCCTCATTAAAATCACTCAAAACCTTAATAATTACATTAATTCAACTCTCAGGAAACCAACCTCCTCAAAAACACAAGACCCTTTTCTACTAATCATGGTCTCCTAATCATGCGCTTCTCATTTTTTCCTCCTAGATCCCATACTTTGTTCTGTAGTCTGTCCTTGATTGCTACTGTTGCTTGTTGTTGTTCTCAAGGTCTCCACACTTTATGCTGCATTTACCCACTAGCTATGCCTTCACAGTCTGTTGTTGTCTTTTTCTTGTTGCCGCTTTGCTTTCTTTTTGTTGTCTTCTCCCTTTGAAACTCGTTTCTCATCAAATCCATCATCAATTCAATTTCTATGTCCAACTCACTTCTTTGCTAGACTTTTTCCTCTTCCTCTCTTGCATATCCTTTGCAACCTTCATCAGGTTCTTTCTTCCCTACTCGTGCTTTCATCCATTTCTCTAGTAGCACCAATTTTGTCTCCCATTCACTGATCCTTTGATGAAAGTTTAGTCCTTCTTCTTTATCAATTGTCTCAACAGTTTCCCTCGTTATCACCATGGTGCATATCATCATGATGGAATGATGATCCTTTACTATGTTTACAACTAGCATAGTCTCTTCTTTAAATTTTCCTTTAATCTTCGATTGGTTACTTCCACTTTGTAGTTGTTGGTTCTTTACTACCACCATTACATCCTTAGCCTCTTGTTTTTTATGAACTTCCATTTCATCTCCAAATAACTTCTGTTCAATTTCTTCGATTACAACATCACACTCATCCATTCTATGCATTGTTCCTCTAAACAAACTATTGCTTTGTGAATCAAAACACTCTTGTATCTCCATGTCTTTTAAAGATCCTTTGCTACTGTTAAGTACTGTTGTAACCACTTATTTCCTATTCCCATTTCCTCCTAGCAAACTCTCGAGCAATTCAATTTCCTCCTTACATTTAATAAGTGCCTTATGAAATGCTCTCCATTTCCAGCTTCATCCTTTACCCAATCACTATTGCGCAACAATTCAATTGGATTGCCTTCCATAGACAATTATGTCTCATTCATATCCACATAAATAAGTTCTTGTTCAACACTTATAATCCTTGTATTCACACAACAATTATCAATTTGAAAAATGTACGGCTCAACAGCCTCAGCTAATGTTTCACATACTAGCTTTTCAAGTTATCTTCATCTCCTTTATCCATAAGAAATTTTCCTTGTTTTATAACAATTCCAAATATCAATTCATAAATAATTTATTTATGTCACATTATTCATCATACTCTGCTCTAGAATACTTATCCCCTGAAAGGTACTCTTCATCCTCTGTCAGTACATCAATATGTTCATCCAAGTTCTCCTCTGAACTCTCGTAATTTTTATCAAGTTTTATGACAACTTCATAAGGCTGCCAATCCTTTGCAAAACCTGCACTCACAAAAAAGTCATTATAATTAGAAACATAGGACTTCAGTGTCTCATCATCCTTTGGAAACACGTGTTATCTAAGCAACTAAAGAAAAGATAGAAAAGATAGATGAACACCTTAAAATGCAGCCTCTTCGAGGGGGAAACCTACTTTACATTACATAAATGAATAATTCTTGGATGATACAAATGAAAAGACCTCCTTTCTATACATAGGAGTCTAAGGGGTCATAACATAATCGGATCCGACATAATAATAATAATGTAAGGGCAAAATAATAACAATAATGGGCTTCTATGGGGAACAAAAGCAACAATATGGGCACTACATGGGTATATCAATATAATAAGTAGGTTGTACTAATAACAATAAGGGGTTACACTAGTAGTATAGGGGCCTAACATGCCCCTATCCTTCAAAAAGCGTTGTCCTAAATGCTTGAGTAGTTATTGATGCTTTTGTATAAAATTCTTGTCCTCCCATGTGGAATCCACAGCAGGTAAGTTCTTAAAGTTGATGAAATATTTTCAAATTGATCGATTTCGTAACTGTCAAGTTCTTGTTTCTGTGACTGCTCGAGGTTCCAATATGATTTTTCCTTCCTCTTCAATTTTTGGCAATATTGTTTGAATTAGGATATTTTGCAACTTTTGAATAAGTGGCCATACTTCTTCATCCTTCTCCATTCATCCCTTGCTTCGTTTATCCAATCTAGCTGGATAATAGAAATAGCACAAAACAATGCTTCCACATCCTCATACTTGAAGAGTCTTCCCATTGGGTAAGGTCGCCATTTTTTAAGTGCATGGAGTATTGCCAACATTTCCTTCTCATAAATAGCTTCCTTGAGATGTAGCAGTAAAAACACCCAATCACCTACATCAAAACATTTTTCACTACGATGTTGATCTATGTGTTATTTCGTTTGATTTTGCACCGAAATGGCGTTATCCTCTAAAAGTTGGAGAACTTGTTGTTGATGCTCGATGTGACCTTTCACTACCTGAACCCTTTTCTTCTTGATATGTCCCTCTATATCTAGAGTTTGAGGAGTGGTAATTTCTTCCAATCCTTTACAAGATATGGTCGGATTCATTTCTTGATGCTAAATGTGATCTTTCACTTCTTAAACATTTTTCTTCTTGATATGTCCATCTATCTTGATAGTTTGAGCAGTGGTAATTTCAACCAATGAAATACAAGATATGGTTGGAATCATTTCTTCTTTCTCGATGTGATCTTTCACTTCTTGCACCTTTTTCTTCTTAATATGTCCTTCTATCTTGAGAGTTTGAGGAGTGGTAATTATTGCCAATGCTTTACAAGATATGGTCTCATTCATTTCTTCTTTCTCTAGGGTGGGGTCCTAGCGTATATCCTCTTCTTTTGATGTTTCTTGATCCTTTTCTTCCTCATCTTCATAATCTATGTAAAATAATTTCTTCTCAGATGACCTTTAGTGCATTTGCTATCACAATTGTAACAAAACCCTTTTTCTCTTTTTTCTTCCAATTGTTGTGGTGTAACCCTTGTAGGTTGGGGAAGGCTAGGAGAAACAACACTTCCATATTTATAATTGCGAAGGGCAAAATTCTTGTTGCCATAATTTTACTTTCCAATATGTAACAAAGCCCTTTTACTATTTCCAATTGTTGTGGTATTACTCTAAAGAAGGTGTTGCTCTTTGTATCCTCATAATGTGCTATCATATCCTCCATGAAAATTGACCACATAACAAGTTGTTTACGAGAACAAAGCCCTTCATACCATAAAAACTGATCCGGTTCTAAATATGAAGATGCAACACATACCTTTTGTAACAATGGTACACCATGTAAATCAAAATATTGCTCCATCAGAAGTATCCAATTTACCGGATCCTTGCCATCAAACTTCCTCATCTTGATTTTTCTTGATTTTAGGAGCTCGATCTTGAAACGACTGTAACTATGTAATTTCAAATCTTTAAGTTTTCAAACTACGACCTGTAATAGCCCTCTGCGTCCTCTTTCCAATGCCACCAGTCTAACCCAAATTGGATTCTCCAAGAAAGAGTTATGCAAATCTCCCAAGTGACCTGATTATAGACTATCCAGAAGAGCGAACATGTATGAAATGCCACATGTCACTGTTTCGACCTTTGGCACTAAAAAATATATACAAGAAACTACAGTCCGTCCTCTTTCTGTACCTTCTGACAAACTTTCAATCCGATGCTCAGAGAGAAAGCTATGACGATTTTCCCCAGGTCACCTATTTGGAATGTAATTCAGGAGTCTCCAAAAAGACCAACTTCCTCAGATCATATCTCCAAAAAATAGAGCGAAAAGATCTAAAATTCAGATCTGCGATTCAGCACGATGTCTTCTCAAATGGGTTTTTTTTAGCTTATGAAACATCACAGAAAAAAGTTATAGCGAAAATGCCACAATGACCTCTTTGGAGCAGCGAAACCCTAGAATCCAAAGCTCTGATACCAAATGTTATGAAACCAGCTCAAGAAAAGATAGAAAGATAGATCAACGCCTTATAATTCAGCCTCTTTGAGGGGGCAACCTCCTTTACATTACATAAATGAACAATTCTTGGATGATACAAATGAAAAGACCTCCTTTCTATATATAGGAGTCTAAGGGGTTATAACATAATGAGAGCCGCCATAACAATAATAATGTGAGGGCACAATAATAACAATAATGGGCTTCTATGGGGCACAATAGTAACAATATGGGCACTCCACGGGTACATCAATATAATAAGTGGGTTGTACTAATAACAATAAGGGGTTACACTAGTATTATATGGGCCTAACAACACTTCAGTATGCTACTCTTCTTTAATACCCAACCTTGTCTCTAGTTTTCCTCTAGTATTCTCCGTAATGCATCAAGTTGTTCTTTCATCTCTGCGATTTCCTTGTCAAATTCCTCTTCATTCATTCTCTTGAAATTTGCCTTGGAATCCTCCTTCTTCAAATTTCTTCTGTTGCAGTCTTCCTCAGAACCTCTGCTATGACTATCAATAGTCATCTTCTTCTCCATCTCTATGATTTCCTCACTCATTCCCTATCAGTTGCATTAAAGCCTCTGTAACAGCAAGTCCTCCCTACTGCCACTTACTTCACCAAGCTTTCCTCTGTACTTGGTATTTTGGCAAGCACTTGGTTCTCTATCTCTGGAACCTCGTTTGAGCACTTCTCTCTCTACTCCTTCTAAGCTTCAACTCATTTGGACCTTATAAGGACACAACCGTCCTCTTATATTTCAATCACCATGAAATACTTGGTTCTGGCCACCTCTTATTTCACTTAGAAACTCTTACCAGCTTCCTTCATTACTTAGAAATTCTAGCCACATCCTCTGTGGAATTACCTTTGTGATCTTTTTGTGAGATGCAACAATACCTCTAAAGTAAAAAATCACCTTCTTGCTACATATGCCTTACTAAACTTCTTTCCTTTGAGTTAAGTCTCTTAGCATCTCTTTGGTTCCTTCCTCTGCAACCAATTGAGCACTCCTTACTCTAGTTTGTCACAATATTCTTACCTTCTTATGCTACTACCTGTGTATCAATATAAAAACCACAAATTCTCCAATATTCAAATCAAATCAAAACAAAACATATCATCTCACCTTCAAGATCTCTTCATGATCTTGTTCCACCATTTCCTGTACTTCCAATGGATTGTCCTCTATCTCTTGCATTTGCATGTTCTACTACACATCATCTCTGTGCGCCTACTATTTTTCAAATTAAAATCTGATCTCCTGTTACCTGTATATACATCTTAACACATAACTCTATTCTAAATTCTTTCAAACAAATGTTCACACATAATTCTTTTGTTCTTCTTTAATACCAAACGTTTCAACCATAATTCAACTCTGATGCCATTTTCACACAAGAAAACCTGCGATTACCAATAGTGTGCATATGAAATTCAAAATTTGTTTTACCTCGGGAATCTCAGACTCTCTGCCAAGTCAAATATTCATTACATAATGGTTTAAGGACCCCTTTCTTAAATCTTTGCAAAAAAAAAAATTTAATTAACCATAGTTTGTCCCTTCACTCAATCCTTTCTATCGGGACTCTATACATCCACCTTCATTATACTTTGATTAATCCTTAATCCCTGCACATATATAACCAACCCCATTCTTATAACTTTGGTTATTTACGGATTTACCACATAAAACCTTCTATTGCACTATTTATATTATAAACCTTTTATAATAGAAATGTTTCATAAAGCATACATAACGTACCTTTTTGTATTTCTTCACGCTTTTCACATTTACCAATGCTCCATTTATTACAATCACAGGATTCCAAAGACTCCTCCTAAGACTCCTTTTTCATTCAATATGTGATGAACTACAACTGGACTTCAAATATCATAAACCGTGTCCATTACCTTCTTAGGTCCGCTCTCATCGCACACCACAATTGCAAATCACAATTGATAATGGCCACAGTACATATACTATGGGATATTGCGATGTGATCTAATTGTTGATCACATCGGACATTGCACTTCGCACAACGCACTTTCTTGTGGCCCAAGGTTAATTCATTCACAATTGGAATATTGTGATGTGAGCTTTAACAATGATCCTCTACCGTTGATCAAAACACTTGATCCAACGGTCAGTAATGCTATCGCATATCGCAATCGCAAATCACTTAAGACCGATTCATTCACTCCTGAATTATGTTGTGATGCAATTCCAATTGTTTCATCCTATGCGACTGAATCCCATCCGTTGATCGTATATATCCAACAGCTCCTGTGCATCGATACTTTACTCCATCCATCTCTTTACTTGGTTTTTATGCCACTTCTTCAATTTTTTTGTGGTTTTGGATTACTTTACGGTTTCTCATCCTTCCATCGTTCTGTTGCGCAACTCCCTCCTGAGCTTAACTTCACATACTCTTAACAAAATCACAGTCGAATCTCAACTGTGATCCTTCGAATGGATTCAAGCGATCCTTTTTTATCTTTTGTATCATTCTTATTCTCTGTGTTTTGCCTTCGGATTCTACCTGCATACATATACTATGCAGAACTCTGATTCACACAAAACTTATCATTCAATACTCGAATTACACAGTTATACAGTTTTGGAATTGAATCTTTGTATATGTATATACAAACAAATGATTACATAATAACATTTTTTGCCTTTCTAACCTGATCTTCAATGTCAATCGCCTTTGTTTTACAATCTTCCAATAGGCTTACAGTCACACTCTAACTAGCTTAACTAACCAGCTAATTATCTAACCATCTAACCATCTAACCTCTGACAATGCCTTTTAGGCTTACATTTATACAAAAGGATTCTACAACCAATTCCTCATTTAGATCCATAAACTCCTCAACAAAATCCTAAAATCTCTTCCTTATCTCTGAGGATCATCTCTAATCCACAAAATCATGAACTAACTACTAATCCAAGATTTACAATTAATTCTCAATCTCTCAATCTCTCAACTATCCTAAATCTCTCATATTCTCCTACATTCGAGAATATTTACAAATATGTCTCACAATATTTAATTAAATCCTATTCTAGCTTCCCTCATTAAAATCACTCAAAACCTTAATAATTACATTAATTCAACACTTAGGAAACCAAATTCCTTGAAAACTCAAGACCCCCTATGTCTACTAAAATACAATGATATTATTGAGGTGAATTCTCCTGCATCAATTAAACATCATGTACTAATATAATAATTAGTTCATTTAATTTTCATCCTATGTATTAGACATCAATTTATTCGCATTTAATTCATAAGATGTAAAATCAAAAAGTCAATAATTGACTTACTTCGTTGTGTTTAATATTTATCATATAAATAGTAGCTCCCAATTGTACTGTTTTGAAACCCTCAAATTCTAGGTTCTTCTAACTACACTAGACCACGTAACTTTAGATATGGTGGCAACTCCTTGTGAATGACTAAGTTAGGCTTTGGAGAGATAGTAGTTCTCCTTAGTGAACATCTAAACTTTAGCTAAGCTTCTGTGGATTTGATACCAGTCTAAGTCTCTCATAATATATATAGTGTATTAGTATCGATGATGGATTACAAAAATATGGAGTCAGTGTATGTTGGAATAATCGAGAAATTTAGAATATTCTCCTAAAAATAGAGATTGTTATGTTGTTTAAAATATTTTTGTTAATTAGTCTTTGTTGGTTTCAAGTTCCTATATTCTGGGAATTTGTTCAACAATATCGTAATCTTATATATGTAAGAGTTTGTTGGCATAGTGAATGCAAGTTAGAATTTAGTGGTGTAGTCTCTTGAGTGAGTGATTATCTCAGTAGTTAGTTGAAACGCTTCCCGTAATTTATCCTTCATTTCTGAGTTGTTATGAGAGCCATATTAAGGGTTGTGAGGTGTGATGTTATTCTCAATGATTGGATGGAAGGTGGGGTGTTCACCTGGGGTGCATAGAAATTCCACATGTAGCTAATTAAGGATTTTCATAGGGTGAAGGAGGATTTGTGACTAGAAGGACCATGGGGTTGTTCATTATGTTGAATAGTTAGTGGAAATATGGTATTTCTATCAGCTTGTGTGTAGGAGGAGTGGTAACTATGGCTTGCGAAGTTTGTACATATATTTTTTATGTTTTGTGGAGCCATGAAATATTGTGGGTAATGAGTGACCCTCATAAGGTGTGTTTTAGGATACTAGGACATTGCATTCGGGGTAAGTCGATCTTAGCATAATGTAATTGGAAAAAATTTACGGCTGATACTAGTACATTATAATTGTACTTTCTTACATACTTTCATAATAACATTCACTATTTTCTTAATATGAATTATTCTTATTGTTATGTACTTTTCTAAGTCATGTTGCATGTTTAAGGATTGAGAGGTGGATGCAATCAATTTTTATAGCTACAACAGAACAAATCTTCTAGCGGATGTGCCTATCTCTAGAGTTGAACTCACTATCAGACTAGTGGACAAGAATCTTATAAATATTTTGATGTTTATGTGGAGATTTGCATGCCATTATGAGATTTAAGAGGAAAATGGGTGATCCATTCATATTGTGGAGTGGAAGGTTAATAAAAAAATAATTTGGAAGGATTTATCGTAATGAAAGGACCAACATTTTTTGCAATCAAAAAAATATCATGTTCAATATGTAGAGTTGGCACTATCACTATCTCTCTGAATTCCCTAATTCTTTTGGCTACATTATTTTGGTCGGACAACTTGTTAATCTAAGAGATATTGAATGAAAATGGCCATAGATTCCTATGAAAGCTACCGTTGATATTAAAAGTCATCAATTGATGGTGCATGAGAAGATAACAGACATTTCAGAGCGTCAAATATGTCATAATTATTAATTGTTTATGATTTTGAAATAGATTTGAATTAAAATCATCAACCCATAAATTATTTTACAAAATTGGGGTTGTTGAGAAGAATTAAAATTATTAGCCAAAATTTGATTGTAGAAAATAAGTCACTACATGGATCTATCGTATAAAGTTGTTATGAAATTAGTTGTTGTGGAATTGTGTAAATTCTATTTGACATTGCACTATTTATTTGGAGAAATTCATATTTCTAGATATGTAATCCTCTAGAAGAATCATATCTAAATTAAGCAACAAAATTGGATGATTCCAATTACATAAATTGAATGTTTAAAATTGATATATTGATGGAAGGATGCAATGTTTGGTCAATAGCGAGTTGATCTAGATGGCTACAGATACACTCAGAATTCAACAGTGGCTACAGAATAGCTCAAAAATCAAAGGTGTGGGATGGAAAAAAAACTTGGAATAGATCATAGAGCACATTGTCCTAATTCCAATGGCCTGAATGAAACTCAAATCCAAGTTTTTATGCTCAAGTTATAGTTAGTCAAATTTCGGGTTAAACATGGCCAAGTAGTAGTCACTAATGAGGAAACAAATTGGTAGAGTCTGAGCGCATGGAACATGATGATTGGAAATGGAAAATTTGTTGCCTACTTAATTTTACTAGTAACCCCCAAAACATCCAAAAGTTTTAGCTATTAGGGTTATAAAAAAATAAAAAATATATTAATGAGGTGGTGGGTTGCCACCCCACCATCACCGCCATCGATATATATTAATATATCTTAATATATATATATATATGGTGGAGGGTGATCAAGCCCCTCCACCACATGGCATAATCGCACCACACATATTCATATAACAAATATTATTTGGTGGGCAGCCAGTGGCAGAACTCCTACCAACATAAACGAAAAACAACATGGGGGCTAGTGGGGATTGAACCTGCTCGTCCATGTGGTTGACCCACTCCACGGGTGACCCCATTCCAAAAATGAAATGGTCAACACACTCCAACACAATACTATAAACACATTCAAAAATGCGCCATGCACAATACCACCGAACTATGCCAAATGGTTATACTGCCCAACTCATCACACAACACACGATACAACAAGTTAATACCATAACCATATTCTAAAATGCACCATGTTCCATACCACTAAACTTCACCAATGGTTTGTATCACCAACCCATCACACAACATGCCATACCAAAACCAATCAACATACAACACCTTGACCACCAACGACTATGGTTAATTTCGCCAATGTTTATAACTAACCATTAAAATAACAAACATAACCATTCTATTTGGGGGTTGATGGGGTTGGAACCCCCAACTACCCTGCTCCAAACTTAACACTTTTATCAATGGGACAATGGCCCCTCTTTGGAAAATTTTCCCTTTATCTTATATAAAAACACTCATACACCATTCAAACGGGAGACCAATAGTGGAGGAGTGGTGGAACCTTGACCAACAAAGAGGGTTGGAACCCTGAGCTGGGGAATCTCTTGGATGGTGAAATATTTTTTTAGAGGGCCATAGGTGCCAGTGTTAGAATTTGACAAGTTTATAGTCATTTTTGCATGTTTTCTGACCAGGAGTCCAGCTATGTGGTATGTTTCCTCGTCTGAGTGGTATACATTTAGGTGTCGAGCATCAAGGAATCTTTGTAGGATCTTATGGAATCTAAAAGATTCCCTTGGAGGTTGATTTTTGACAGAAGATGAATGATGCCAAATTTATAGTGATTTTTCACAAAATTTCACACGGAACGTAGTAATATGCTCAAACTTTTCATCCGAGCAGTAGATTTATCGGTCATCTCTAGGACGAAATATTTGTGGGACTCTTCGAGATTCTCTAGGGTCCAAAATTTGATGGTGTTAAAAAGGGGAAAAGTTTATAGTCATTTGACATGATTTCATGCCATGAAAAAAATAGTGCAACCCATTTCATCATATGAGCTTTCCATTTTCTGTCCATCCCTAAAAGTGGATGTAAATGATGTAGTTACACCATGTCTTTCTTTTGATTTGCAAGATAATGTTTTTTTATTAAGATCCGTGATTACCATTATGTTTAGGGATACTTCTATGCCACATCATGTGATATTGTGTTAGATTGTCATGCTAAAGGAGGGCCCATTAGAGTGAGATTTACTATTGGGAGAATGTCTCGTACAGAGATATTCCACTCTAGTTAAGGGAATTTATCCTTGTAATGACAAACAATGTACAATGTACTCATCGTCATCTTGCACCATTTAATGAAACGACCTCCCCACTCTTGATGCCAGGGCCTAGAGATGTAACCCTCACTGGGTGAAATCTACTATCAATGTGCTTTTGTTCTTTGATTTTATGGTTGTCTTTATGTTTCATATTCTTCGAAGTATTCACATGTGGTTGTTCAATACTCTTTCATAGGAAATTCCACTAACATCATAGAAGTAAAAGATCTTAGTTAATTATGGTAGCTGAAGAGATCCAGATCATGAGTAGTGATGAAGCGAAGCTAGAAGAAGTTGTAGGAGCTATAGTTGCATCAATTCAATATTATGAGAAGTAAGAGACTAAGGTGAAATTTATACTGAGAATGTTTGTAAAAGATAACATTATACTACATATCAAATATTACATGACATTGAACGAGACTTGCACAACACTCAAGGATTTGTATGAATTAAAGAATATGAATTGACTCATGTCCTTGAATATTAATGTTATTTCCATTAAAATGGAAGAAAATGGAAGCATCAGTAATTTTATTTGAAGAATTAAGTACTTTAAAGATAAACTTGAATATATAAGAAAAGTAGTATCTAGCACTCACCTAGTCACTATGACCTTAAGTCAGATGTTATACATGTATTAATTTTTCATCACAGGTCTTGCAGCAAGGGAGAAAGCTCCCACTTTTGATAATTTGGTACGTACAATCATGCAAGAGGAAGAAAGGTGAAAGACACTTAAACCTCAAAGTTATTATTTGGCATTGATGGACAAAGGGAAACTACCATTCAAGAGGAAGCCATTGGAAGGTAATACGGAAAGTCACCACATGGAAAATCATCTGATAAGCCATCATTTGTAAAATCACAACCAAATATGAAATTTTCAATCATTGATATTAAATGTCATTACTGTGGAAATTTTGGATGCTACTATAGAGATTGTGTGGAAAGGAAATACCATGAATCCAAACATAGAAATAACTGTCACACTCATAACGTTATTGATAGAGGTGAAACAATGAATGATGGTGTAAAAAAAATTAGGTTTTTTTTATAGATGTTGCACTATATGTTGAAATATATGATTCAAATAACTATTTTTTTAATTGCGGAGCCTCCATCCATATGCCATGTAATAGGCACTGATTTGAAAATTTCATCAAAATAACAATGGTATAAATTTATATATTCGATATGAGTATGCACACAAAATTAAATTATATGGTGATGTATTAATGACATTACTTAATGGTCATGTTACAATAATCCAATATGTAAAGTATGTTCCAATTATTAAGAAGAATATAATCTTAGTCTCTCTTATAGCTTATCACAGCTTGAAGGTTGAATTTGTAAATTCACATTATGTGGTGAAATATATGCAACATCATTTGAACATAATTACAACATGAGTTAGAATTGGAGGCTTGTATAAGATCAATGTGACAACCAAAATCCATCAAGCATTCACATCCATGACCATGATGATAGAAGATCTTTGGAATCCAAAGTATGGCCACATTAATTATCATGATCTATTACTACTTTCAAAAGTGAGAAATATTGGTAGAAGGGCTTATAATAGTTAATAATGAATATTCTACATGTGAAGGTTGTGCCTTATGAAATATGCATAGGGAATATTTCCCTACTCATATAGATAAAAGGAAAAGGGATATCCTAAAACATGTGCATACACATGTTCATAGTCCTATGAAAACTAGGTCATTAGGCAGGTCATATTACTTTTCATCTCTATTGATGGTTGTACGGAATATAAATGGGTATAATTCATGAGAAAGAAGAGTGATGTATTTCAATATTTTAAGGAGTTTAAAAATATGGTTAAAAAAAAACAAGAAGACACATCAATATCCTCCAATTAGATCAAGGGGGAGAATATATTTCAAATGAATTCATCAAGTATTACAAATCCCATAAAATTATACAACAATACATAGTACCATATACTCCATAGTATAATGGAATCATTGAAACGAAGAATAGAATCCCGGTAGAATGTGCATAGATCATGTTAAAAGGTAAAAATATTGCAAATTCATTTTGGGTAGAAGTTGTTAACACTATTGTTTACTTGAAAAATAGAAGTCAAATTAAAATTTTAAATCATAAGACTCCTTTTGAGGCAGTTTATGGATATAAACTAGTAGAAAGACATATGAGATTATTTGGTAGAAATCATTATCTCATGTTATAAAATAATTTAGGAGGAAACATGATGCAAAAGCTATGAAGTGTATTTTCATAAGTTATTGTTACGATCATAAAGCTTATAGGTTCTTTTATCCATGTATACATAAAATATTTGCTAGAAAATGTGTATTATTTCATGAGCTTGCAGATGAAGACCATAAGGAGGACAAGTATGATGCATGGCATATTACTTATGAGTATGATGATGTAAAATTATAAGTACATGATAAGTGGGAACAAAAAGAGGAGGAAGAATCCAGCAAAATGCACACCTATAGAAACCATATCACACCAAGAGGAAGATATTATTCACCACAGAGAAGGAGGTGAGATGAAAACAACAAAGTACTAAGAAGGCCATATTGTCAAAATCAACCACCAGTAAGATTTAAATATAATTCCTAAATGACCAAATTCATGAATATCATATAACTTTTAAATTTCAAAGAAACTAATGAGCATAAAGAGTGTAGAGATGAAATGAAGGAAGAATACGAGTCTATAATGAAGAATGATGTAACTTGGGAAGTAACGTAATCTCTTGAAAATAAGGTAGCCAATGTATACAAATGTTTGTTCAAAAATAAATTTAAATATGATGGATGTATAGATAAATATCATGGGAGCTTAGTTTCAAAATTCTACTCACATTAAAAGGGAATTGATTATGAACAAACTTTTCACTTGTATCTAAGTTTATAAATACAATTAGATTGATGATTTCTTTAGCTACGAAACATGAATGGAAACTACATCAAATATATGTTAAGTTTTTCTTCTTGAATTGGGAACTAAAAGAATAAGTATATCTTCTTAAGAAATAACATTTTGTTAAAAAATGTCAAGAACACCTTGTTTGGATGTTAAAGAAAGCATTATATGGATTGAAGCATGCACCAAGGTCATGGTATGTGAAGTTAAACTCTTTCTTTCTTTAAAAGCTTTTTTATGAAAATCCAAAGTGACCCTAATGTATATATCAAGCCAAATCAAAAGGGGCATTTTACTATAATTTATATGTATGTTGGTCATCTTATTATAACAAACAATGCTTGGAAGTTAATTGATGAAGTTACAAGATTGTTGTCACATGAGATTGAAATGAAATACCTTGGTGAATTGAATTATTATTTAGGCATTGAGATATGGATAGAAGGTGGATAGACATTGGTTACACAAAGTGAGTATACTAGGTAGTTACTCAAAATATGAAAATGAACCAATGTATGGAAGTATCAATACCATTAGAACAAAATGTCAAACTCCATCGTAATGATGGGATAAGAAAGGTCGATGGTACATTGTATCATCAACTAGTGGGAAGTCTAAAGTATCTCACTACAATCAGACCATATACAGTATATTGACCTATCACCCTAAGTCATTTCATGGCCAAACCAATTGAATGCCATTAGAAAGAAGTGAATCAAGTTCTTCAGTACTTTAAAGGAATAATTAAATTTGGTATTAAATATACTAATGATTTTGATGTTGAGTTGGTATGTTATTCTGATTCATATTGGTTTAGAAATATTAATGACAAAAAATCAAATTCGAGATATGCATCTAGCCTTGGATCTAAGATTTTGGCAAGGAGCAATAAGAAACAACCAATTGTTTCTTCATCATCAACTAAATTTAAGTGAAAATATTTGTGCAATGTTACCCATATAGCATTTTGTTAACGAAATTTCTTGAAGATGTGGGAAAAGTATACAAATTATCAATGATTATCAAGTGTGGTAATCAAAGCACCATTAAAGTAGCCAACAATCCTATGTACCATGCAAGATTAAAACATATTGTGACACATTATCATTTTGTAATACCAATGAATATTTGTGCAATGTTACCCATGTAGCATTTTGTTAAGGAAATTTCTTGAAGATGTGGGAAAAGTATACAAATTATTGACGATTACAAGTGTGATAATCAAAGCACCATCAAAGTAGCCAACAATCCTATGTACCACACAAGATTAAAACATATTGTGACACATTATCATTTTCTTAGGAAATATTCATTCTAGGTAAATTGATTAGTCTATTCTAATACCAATGAAAATTTGTCTCACATCTTTACAAATCCTTTTGGAAAGCAAAAAAAATGAAGTATGTAGGAATCAATTAGGTGTGGTAGAAAATACATTTGTCCATTAAGGGGGAGATTTGGAGTAATGGAGAAATTTAAAAGATTCTCCTAAATATAGAGATTGTTGTGTTATTTAAACTATTTTCCTTTGTTAGTCTTCATTGCTTGTTACTTCTTATATTCTAGGAATTGTTTCAACAATAATGTAATCTTGTATATGTAAGACTTCGCCAACCTAGTGAAGTCAACTGATTGGTGAGTGGTGTATTTTACTAAGTGAGGGATTGTCTCACGAGTGTGCTGCAACCCTTCTAATATTTTGTATTCCATTTTTTATGTGTGTTCAACTATACAAATATTGGGTAAGACACTCAGGTGGAAACATCATGCATTATTTAAATCATTGAATAGAAGCAATTTAGTATACAATATTTTAAATATATTATATATATTGTAATTCACATAGCTATTTAGTTAGGGAGTCCAGTGTATTTTGACTTGCAGTTCACAATTTTTTTATGAAGGATGTCGCAGATGAAGTAACTCTTAAGTAGTCAATGGTGAGAGAACTTTGGAGTCTCAGCGATCAAAGTGCTTCTCTTGTTCTAATTTAGTTTCCTACATTATGTTGATCGTTGTTTGTTGGTATTATTGTTCATTTCCAATAACATCAACATAAGTTAGGGTTAGAGGTATCATTGAAGATAACCATTAATTTCACTTGAGAAACAATAATACTATGTGATTGTTGGATTATAATTGTAATATTTTATGTTTTATATATCTCTTGAACCTCCAAAATGAGCCAAACATCCTAAATGATTTGTCACTGTATTCAGTGGAAGTCAAGTAACTACGCTTTATGTTTGTTGATTTAAGTTATTGTACTTAATGTTTATGTTGACACTATTTCATAGTGATGAAATTTTCCTATTGAGAATATTGAAATTTATATTGGAAATAAATAGTATTATAAAAATTTAAGTATATTAATTAAATTATTTCAAACTCTTAGAAATATAAAGTATGATTTTTTTTTTTAAAACATAATCTTAATCAAAATATTTTTAATAAAATAAATAAAATAGAAATATATTATATAATATTTATGTAAAGAAAAAGTATTCAAATTACTTTAATGGTTTTTAAAGTCATAATCATACAAAAGAAAATTCAAATTTGAGAGTGTGAGGAAAATATAACTAGAATTTGCACCAAATGTTGCAAAGAAAACATCGTAAGGTGGTAGAAAAGGAACTAGTAGCTTTAATTGTCTTGTACAATCGTTGCAAACTCTACACAATATTATAATGTTTCAAAAATGATATATTTTCAATGTCCAATATAATTCAATCAACATTTATTACCAAGACAAAGAAAAATATAAATACATAGAGGAATCTATTGAACAATATCAAAGGTTCTCAAAAGCAAGAAGATACAAAAGCACAGTAGCCACCGATTGCAAATGAATTCAAGATAGAAGCAACAATTCTGAATTAGGTGAGATCTTTCAAGGAAAATTTAATACTCGCAACCACATGTTGAAATTTATATATTATTACTACATAAGGACGAGTGATAGGGTAAGATAAAAGAGATATGAGGGTTTAAATTCCCTCAAAATCCTTTTTATTTTCCACAAATCGATGGAATAATTCGTCATTCATAGGTGGAACAATCAAAAGGTGGAAGAAGTCAATAACTACACAAATGAAAAACCATTTACAATATTAACTCAAGCTAGATTAATGAACCTATTTACACTAATCTAGACATAAATGAAATAGCTCTCATTTGTCTTGTTTGATTTTGAGTTTTGGGCAGGTGAAGCTAAAATTAAAATGACACTCACAACTTATTAAGCACCCATGTTCTCATAGTTTATGGTTGCTTAACACAGGGAACTCTCTAATCACCTAACCCATAGGGAAGGTGAATAGTAACCTGCCTATAGGGGAGGGATGAATTTTCAATAATGAACTCACACATCACGATGACTTTAAGTTTGAAAGCAATGGTTTTTTTGTACCAAATACAACTACCCACAAATAACTTCAGCACTTGATGCATAATTTTCCATATGAGGTTGCTCGGAACTCAAATGACACTCACATCTTCTTAAGCACCCATGTTCTCACAGTTTGTGGGTGTTTAACACATGGAACTCTCTAATCACCTAACCCAATAGCGAAGGTGAATAGTAACCTGCCCATAGGGGGAGGATGATTTTTCAATAATGAAATAACACATCACAATGTGTTTAAATTTGAAAGCAATGAGATTTTTCTACCAAATACAACTATCCACAAATAACTTCAACACTTCAGGGATAATTTTCCATATGAAGTTGTCGTGCAACGAGTTGAAGAAGGATTGTTTGTGCTTTGGGAATTGACTGATGTGCAATGATTATGTTATTAAAATTCAAAGCAACCTAAACAAGGAGATAGAAGAATTGATTGTAGACATACAACTCGAACTTCTCTTAAAACTAAAGTTATTCACGTATGTGTAGTGAAAATCTTATACAACACATTTTGTCTTATGCTTTCAAGGTTTATTTCAAGTCATATCTCACACAAGATAAAAAAAATTTATACATGGGCTCCACCAATGATGTAAATAAATCATTTTGTGAATTAGTAGATATTTCTGATGCATTCACTAGCACTCACGGACTAAAAGGTATAACTGCACCAAAATAATCCCCAAATGGAAAATTCCCTTATGCACATATTTCAGAGCGTCTGTTAGCATTCGAACTAAGATATAACTGCACCAAATTTTCTCCATGGGACAACAAAGATGACAGGAAATATAAGGTGCAATGAATTTTAACATATGTCACATAACCATATCTAATTATTCCTTTTGTGTCTCCTTAGATAAACCACCAACCTTAGATAATGTTTTTAGGTAACATAACAAAACAAGATGTGTAATTTCTATGTTATTTTCTTCTTCCAAGAAAGTGGG
Source organism: Pinus taeda (assembly GCA_000404065.3). Lineage (NCBI taxonomy): Eukaryota > Viridiplantae > Streptophyta > Pinopsida > Pinales > Pinaceae > Pinus > Pinus taeda. The sequence continues at coordinate 60,649 of APFE030136251.1, forward strand.
AACAAAAAAATGCAAGCTACAAACATTATGTTTATTGATTTAATCTAAACCTAGAGCATTGGAGCTTAAATAAAAACTTTATAGCAAATTCTACACTATAATAACAATTTTTCAGTAGTGATTTTGTTTGAAATTTTCATATATGCCCGCAATTGTTACAAATTCCAAAAAACCAAGTCTATCTACAACTTAGTTGGATGATCTATAGCCAAAAAGATAATCCACTTATAATAAATAGGTCTAAAAAAAAAAAAAATCGAAATGATTTGAAAATACTCTTTGATGTATAAAGTCTCTACCACTCTCCCCATACACATGTTATTTTTCCATTCTCATTTTCTTTCACTAACTCCAATATTTTTACACAATAAAAGAGAGCATTATCATTATTGTTTTTTACTTTAATTTAGCTATATTTTAACTAAGGAGAAGGTAATAGCTACTACCTTTCTCTGGACCTTCCTTTGTGACTGAAAAGACCATATATGTTGTATGTTCCTTAGGGAGAGGCAATTGTCCTCTATTCGTAGATTTTATCCTAATATTCCCTCTCCATGGTTGGTTGATTCATTAAGGGTTCTATTTACACTGTACAGTTGATGTATAAGTTTTGTTGTCCTATAGGCCAGCTTGAGCCTGTTACCTGTCCAAAATGGCCTTATTACATATATTTGTGTTACACGTGTCACCATTGTGAAACACGGTTCATTTTACCATGCAAGGTTCATTTTACCATGCAATATGTAGATCACTTGCCACCAGGGTATGTGCTAAAGAATGCCTTTTTAATCCACCATTTGAAGAAGATGCCTACCATTGCCATTTTGTTTTCATAAAGGACCGTAAGATTGACAAATGCCAATGTTAAAGGTTTTTCTGCTCATTGATAAAGCTTACTCTTTGTCGATCTTTGTCATCCTATATTTTCATGGTATAAAAAATATATCCTTTCATTAAATGAATAAGTGAAAAGAATGGTTTGATATATAATCAGTTTTTAGAGTGGTTAAATTATTATAACCAATGATAAGTATTCAATCCAAGTTCAAATCCTTCTTATTTTACTAGAAAATCATCTTTGAGAGTTGTTGTGGTTTAGTTACAGTCTAAAAAAAGGTACTGTTACACAATTAAACTAATTTGAATTCAATTTCACAATCACTGATTCTACAAACTTTTTTTTAATCAATTGAATCAATCAAGGTCCATCCATCAAAATTGGAATAGTTTTGTGATGAAATAGGTGGTTAATCATTCCCAAACTCTCCATTGGTTGGATTAATCACGATATTTCATCCACCATCATTACTTTCTCTTGAAGTTGATGGTTGATCATTTCATACGACATAATCCAACTACAATTCTTCTAACCTCTTTTTTAGTGGAATTGAACCCGCCATTGAAATCAATGTGTTGGTATCCAAATCATCCTTTGGAAACCCTCTCAGAAACCGTAAGAGATTCTCAAAGGGAAATTCTAATAAATCATCCTCAAATAATTTTAGCAGCACGAGCCCCACTCCAAAAACTACACTCATCCCCTTGTAGAGAAAAACGCCCAAATGTGTACAACTAATAGCAATGAAAAGTCTGCGAAGAAAGAAGTCATGTACCAACTGCTTGCATACATCACTGGCATGATCATCTGTTGGTCAAAATGCTTAGAGGAGAAGTGAAGATGAGAACCAAACTAACTAATGAATATACACTTAGAACAAGACTATATACACATTCTAATATAAATGAGTGGAACAAATCAAAAGACCATAGAACGGTGATTTAAAATGCAAGGGGAGCAAAACATACAATAATGGAAAAATGAGGAACTACAAGAAGGATGAGAACTATTTGTATGAATTGAAATGAAAAGTTCAGAACCTATGAATATTCTTGTAATAATATGAATCAATCAAACAAAGAAATGCTTATACTAGTTTCGTCAACCACTCAGCTGATGACATTTCCATCTTACAATTGCTTCAAGGAAAGTGTAATAAGCACAACTTTAAGTCTCAGTTGAAGTTGCAGAAGACCATAACCCTAGAGTCAGTGGATGGTACGAAGGAGGGTTGGATGCAACCATGGGAAATAAATAATCGCTATCACTTACCCCTATCACTTACCCCATGATGAGAGCATTCATCAATAACGCTTTCCCAAGGAAACGAAGGATTGGGGATAGATATGAACATCTTATGGGTCATTATAACCGTTTATGAGTTATTATAACCATTTATGATGATCGGATGGTGAAAATCTTTTTAATCATCTAACACATCAAATCAATAGTCTAATAAAGTCCAAGGTGGCACAAAAGGGAGTTCATTTCAAAGGAAAACCCCTTACAGCGTAATTATTAAAAATGCATTAAATAGTTTTAGAAAATCATACAATATTAAATTTATAGTTAATTATAAAATTTGAATATCATACAAATTATAAATATAATTATGAAAGAAATAATTGCAATTTTAAAAGTTAAATATAATTAATTATATACTTGTTGAATTGAGGCTTTTGTGATCCATATCAAGTTTATGAGAGATTTTTCAACATAAATCACATGATATTTCATTTTTCAACGTGTTTCGAACCAACTAGAAGAATTAGATCTAGGTTGTATGTTAAATAGACAGAGCATAACCTCCAATGGATATAATTTTTCACTAGGAAAATGGCTATAATGGCTAGCTAATGGCTATATTTAACATTGCTAGTCATTTCCTAGTCAAATATAGCCATTAGCTAGCCATTACACAGCCTCCCATGCTAATGGGGCATTAATCTAGTAACTGGGGTACTCATCAAACCAGAGTAAAGACACCTTGAAGTAAACCTTAAATGAAAAGAGACGTCAACCCCTCCGAGGGGAAGATGAAACCTCACACCACTAAGAAAACCAAGATATGCTACCACAAGGGGCTACACATCAAGTTGCAAGGAGAATTTCAATCCAATTATCCCTAGGCCCACATACATCACCAAAAACCTCCCCATCAACCTGAAAAGGGACCCTGGAGACACTAGAGCCAGAGGAGAAAAATGCTACCGAGCCGAAAATCAAAGACTCACAACCCTTTGACTAAGTGACATTAAAAGAGAGAATGGAAAGACAAACCAAGGTGGGGAAAGCTTATGAGTGTGAATTGAAGAGACAGAGAAGGTAAACCCAGCTCATCATCCCGAGAGTTATCAAGATAGACTAGTAAAAACCAAGTCCATGAGAGAGAGTCACAACCACTCCACAGACCTCAAAACCCACATATGACCCCATGATACTCCTAAGAGTTTTCTTTAAGATAGTGATCATAATTCCTAATTCAAAACCGCTGAGATAGATTACCTTGATCCAGAAGAGCTGGAGGGGCGTGAATGAAAGCGAATCTCCAGCCTTTGATAATGCCAACACCCAATTTTTCTCGCAGAAGAGAGTCAGGATCCCAGGTTCTCCTTTGAAAGCCATACCCCTCCCACACTAGAATGGACATGACTTCCAAAGTGCTGCACCTCGAGAGCCAAAACCCTAACAAGATACTAAGGTTGCTATCACCCACTCCTTCACCTTCCAGCTTACCAACATACAACCCAAATTCCCAACTGAACCAAGAACTTTGCTAAGCTGCTTATCATACCCACAACCTCATCTAGAATGATCACCTTAGAGGAGTGCAAGGTAACGAACGCTTCGCATGTGTGCGGTGTGGTGGAGGTGGAACAGTCTGGAAGGCATTTGATGATGTGGCCATCAAGATAATAAAACAGAACCATGTGGATATGACAGAGGTTAAATGCTTGCAGGAGTTGTACATCCAAACATAATTACCATGTACAAATACATCCGAGAGAACAATACATTGTGTTTGGTACTTGAGTGGATGGAAAGCGACATATCACACATTATCAACAACAGAGGCAGACCATTCTCAGAGGATGAAGTGCGCAATATTTCCATCCAGCTTTTCAAAGCGATTACACGCATGCACAAAGAAGGGTACTGTCACCGGGATCTGAAGCCAGAGAATTTGTTAATGAGTGGAGATGTTATTAGAATTGCAGATTTTGGGTTGGCTATAAACATACCAGAGGAAGCCGGGAGGCCACTTAATTCTTATGTTGTCACGCGTCCATATCGAGCGCCGGAACTCCTGCTTGGAACCACAGATTATGACTTCGCAATTGATATTTGGGCGGTGGGTGCAATCATGGGGCAACTTTTCACTAGCTACCCCTTCTTCAATGGCTGTAACGCGGTCACTCAGCTTTATAAGATCTGCTCTATGATTGGATCTCCTAATAGCCACACTTGGCCTCAAGGATTAGAACTTGCTTCCTCCGTCAATTACAGTTTCCCAAAAAAGTTTATGGGCGTAGATTCTACTAAACGTTTTTCCAATATCTTGGGAAGGGTAAGTGGGGAGGCCATTGACCTAATCAAGCATTTGTTGTGTTGGGATCCATGAAGAGACCCAAAGCTATAGAAGCATCGCTGCACCCTTTCTTCTGTCCCAGTTACAACAATAATAGATCAATTCCTCCACCTCCGCTGCCCAAAAATCTATTGTTGTCTCGGTATCCCGCTTCCATCACATATCATTCTAGTGGACCCTGTCATTACAGTGCAATGCAAAAGTCTGGCAATAATATTGCAGGTGGCTTCTCGGATTTAAAAAGAACCATTGATTCTGTAGGTTATAATTGTTTTTCTGTGCGGCAATGTCATCTTGACAAACCATCTCCAGGAAAGGGCACGTCGCAGATTAAACTAATGGTTGGAGCAGGAGAAAAGCAACCAATGACATTTGATTATGACAAGCAAGAATATGAGAACAACAGACCCACAACATCAGCGGTGACGATCCGCTATTTTATGTTTGTTTCTGACAGTTCGGAAACGTAATGGTTATCTGAGGTCATGTCAAATTCCTGTATCTCTTCCATTTGAAAATATGCCATTTAAATACCCTTTTCCAGGAATGGGGCCGAAACTAACCCACGAGTGCCAGATGATAAGATAAATAATCGGAACGGATTTGGTGATTAGAGGTTAGTCAGTGCAAATGGATCGGATGGAAAACTTCGTCACATTTCAATTTTCCTTTGAATATCTTTCGATATAGTAAATTCTTTGAGATTTATTTGATAATATATTTATATGATAGATTTTTTTAAATATCTTTATATAATAGATTCTTCCCCAACTCTCTAAATCGGATAAGGTTGTGAGTCAAAGTGTTTTCTACTGTATAAATTGTTTAACCGGGATATTTAGATATTTTAAATAAATTCGATTGAGAGTAAGGTTTGAATTAAAAAAAAAAGGTAAATACCAGTTCAAATTACATTATCAAAGGTAAATACCAGTTCAAATTACATTATCAATCTATAACCGAAAAAAAATGATTAACCTTATTTAGCTATACATTCTGAGTAATTACATTTTCACTAGCAATATATCAACGGACTTGTGTAATAGTTAAATTAATTAAAAAAAATAGGAGACACTAAAGTGCTTGGGACATCCTTGAAACAAAATAGCAGGATTAACATTTGGAAGACGACTTCTTCAGCTATGCGGCTAGGCTTTATAATACAAGGTTTTCACAAATTGTTAGGATATTCTCAGTGATATTTTGCATATTATTTTGATTTTCATCTTTGTGTTCTAGCTGGTCGCCTATTGTTCGCAAAGCTGGTCCTTCAAATCTGCAATTCTGGTCATTGAAATAGGAAATGTTTTGGGATTTGGAATGATGTCTTCCGGTCAAGGTGTTTGGACCTTGTACCAACTTCGTTGTTAGTTCATTCATTGAAGAGATATATGGTGTTATAATGTGTTAATTATTTCCATTTTGTTTTTAGTAGCTTCGAAATCATTCTGGTTTTAAGGGTTTGGGTTCTGGATAAAATCTCTATGTATATTTGTATGTTTCTCACTATTGTATATATATGTTTTTTTAAGAATTTATTTGTATTTGATTTTTGTGCCTAGTTAAAACTTACATTTTATAAAGTGGTGACTCCTTAGCAATTGTTTAGTTAGGGTTTGGAGAAAAAAGATTAAAAAAAATCAGATTAACTGTAAATTAGAAATTCAATTTCACAATAAAATATATGACAAAATATCATTAGATTTTGATTTTCATGAAAACAAATACAATTTACAAAAGATAAGTTGTGAATCCTTTAATCCACCTTAAAAAAAGACTTATTAACCACAACTTTGCTTTACATAGTAAAACATATATTTTAGAGACATCTTTAATCCATATAAAAACAAGACTTATTAACATATATCACAACTTTGTTTCACACGGTAAAAAGCATAATTTATAGACATGGTGAAAAAAATTCAGAACATGTATATAGCTGCATAGTTTTCATATTGTGTGAACGGTTTGGTGAAGATTTTAACATATTGTTTTTTGACTTATTACTTAACAAAACAATTTCTCTATTTTTTGTGACTTTTTAGAAAAAATGATACATTGTGTCAATATGGTTATTTATTTGGTGAAAAATGAGCCTTTTTGATAAACTACTTGTAAAGTTTACCTCATAATAAATCCTTGTAGTTTGTTTTCTTGTTCATTCCTTAAATATTTTAATGTTCTTCTAATCCAAATTGTCTGATAAGCTACCCTTGTTGCAACATATTTTGCTTCAATTGTCCAAATTGCCTATAAGCTACCCTTGTTGTTGCAACATATTTTGCCTCAATTGTCGAAAGAGAAACAATTGATTGTTTCTTAGAAACCCACGAAATTACTCTCAATCCCAAATGAAAACCATAAAATGATTTGTTTTTTCTATCATCTACACTCATGTCCAATTCAATTTTTCTAGTGTGCAAAATTGTGTATTCCATGGTTCCATTAACACACCCTAGAATTATTTTAATTCGTGTCTCAAACTACCAACCATGCTTATGTATAGTGTTGGATTTACATTGTTTCTACAATTTTCTTTACTCAACCTTAAACCTATGGTTGTTGGTGTTGGCAAAAGCTTCTTGTTTTTCATTTCGAACTTATTTAAAATGTTTGATACATACCTTGCTTGAGGAATAAAAATTTCATCTTCCATTTGCTTCACGTCTATGCCTAGAAAATCACATTAGCCCCAAATATGTCATTTCAAATTTATTTTCATGACTTCTTTGGAATTTTTGATGATAAGATCAACACTCCCTATGAAAATTACATCCTCTACATATACATCTGGAATATTATGATTATTGTAGAGGGTAGGATCACTATCAATTTTTCTAGAGTCATTGTTCAACCAATATGAGTATATTTTGTTATACCATACGTGTCGTACTTGCTTCAACCCATAAAGAGATTTCTTTAGTGTATACACTTTGTATTCTTGGCCTTAAACCTCATCACTATGTGGTTTCTGGCATATGCTTCCTCTTTCAACACTCCATTCAAAAAAGGTTTATTTCACGTCCATTTGATATATCTTCCATTTATGTTGGGATGTTATTACCAAAACTATCATGAGAGTTTCCATTCTTTAAATTGGCACAAATATTTGATCATAATCTCTTTCAGGCTACTACTTGTATCCCTTAACTACTAACCTTGAGTTATGTCTTTCTATCTTTCCTTCCTTATTGTTTTTGGTCTTATAGACCCACTTTACACCTATTACTTATGTTCCTTGTAGAAGATTCACTAATTCCCATGTATAATTCTTTCCAATAGAATTTATTTCCTCGTCCATTGCTACTACCCATTTTTCTTCCTTAATTGCATCTTCAAAATTAATTGGATCATCTATGTGGAAAAATAAAGAAAATATAGATTTTATATCTACATTACTTTCACCTTCATTTTTCTCATAAATCTCTCAAACTTTTAAATTTTGGTCTTTCCCAGATTTTCAAAGTTGGACTTGATGTCTCACATGAAGTTGAACTTGTGGAATGTGAAGTTGTTATCCATGCATCAAAAGTATTACTATTTATGATACTTGTTTTCCACATGGAGTACTTTTTTCAATACTTAAGGTTTTCATAGTGCTTGTTCAAGGTGTTACTTGATGACTAATTTTTTTAGCCTGAATAGATGTAGGAGGGAATTCTTGAAGGAGTATGTGCTATTACTAATTCCTCTTTATTGTCATGTGGTAACATTGTTTCCACATTATTTGTAATATGAAAACTTTCATCCCATTCTTTCTCTTTTATGAATTGTACATGTTTGCTCATTATGAACTTTTTGGTTATTGTATTGTATACCTTATATGTTTTGGGTTCATCACTATAGCCCATAAATATGCATCTCTATTTTTCTATCTATATTTTTTTAATTCATTTGCAACATGTTCATACTCCACACATCGAAACACTCTCATGTGAGAAACACCATGTTTTCTTCCACTACATGATTCTTCTCAATCATGGTATTTACACTTTGGTTGGACATCTATATGTAATGTAAGTCATGCATGCTACAACTTCATCCCAATACTCATTTGAAAAATGAATTTTCTTTAACATACTTGCAATTTCCATCATTGTTCTATTTTTCCATTTATCAACATCATTTTGTTGAGGTGTGTACTTGGTTGTGAATTATTTGTGAATTCCACCCTTCCTATAAAAAGTAGGAAGTCATTTGAAATGTATTCAGCAACTCTATTAGTTCTCAAAGCTTTGATATGGTGCCTAACATTTCTTCAACAAGAGCCTTGAATTGAAAAATATCCTCAAACACTTCATTTTTTTGTCTTTGAAAATAGACTCATGTTTTGATTGTGTAGTCACTTATGACCGTCAAGAAATAATAACTTCCACCAACTGATAGTGAATACATTATTCCACACAAATATGAAGGGATGATTTCCAAAGGTGCATTTTCCTTTATTAACTTTCCTACTAAAAATGATTCCCCATGCTGTTTGTTCAAAATGCATCCTTCACATACTTTGTTTGAATTTTCTATAAATGGGAAACCCTTTACCCTACCTTCTCTATGTAGTAAGTTTAAACCTACAAAGTTAATAAGTCCAAATATTAGATTCCATAGCCAAATTTCATCATTTATTTCTGGTTAAAATGTTATTTATGTGACTATGATAATTTGTTTCATCTTCTTTTAGGTTCATTGAGAGTTGTGCTTGAGCAAGACTTGCCTTCAAATATGGCTTTTATCCTTAGGGGAAACATTCTATTAATTATCATTTGCACTTTTGCAATGAGTAGATTTGTTTGCCTCGAAACTTATATGGAATTGTGCATTCTCCCTTTTTGAAAAAGATGCTATAACCATTTTGCATAAGTTGCCCAACACTTATGAGATTGTGTTTCAAAGCTTGAAAAAATACAGATATAAAATATACTTTTTTGCCCCCTTTTTGGTTTGAATGTTGAAGTTTCCTTTACCCATGACTAATACTTTGTTGTGAGTCCCTAATGTGACTTTAGATTCTACACTTTCATCCAAGTTAGAAAACATTTCCATGTTCCATGTCATGTGATTATTACAACACAAGTCTATAAAACATACATGATTTTGCTTCTCTTGTGCTACATTGCAAGCTAAGAATATATTGTCATGGTTTTGGTTCTCTTTTCCTAAGATCATATTGTTTCCTTCTAAATTCATTTGAATAATGCCCATACTTCTTGCAATAATGACATTCAACTTGAGACTTGTCATACCTTTGACCTTGTCCTTGATTTTGCTTAAATTTTCACTTGGGTTTTGAAGATCTACTTCTTCCACCTCTATATGGACTTCTTCCTCTACCTCTAGGATTTGATTTTCCTCTTAATGTACCTTCACCAACTCAGACTTGTGTCTTGAAAACATATTCCAATGAAGAGTATGTTGACATGATCAACCTATGTTCTTGATAAATGAGTGAGGCATGGAGGTCATTCACTAAAAATTGTGAAAGATCCTTTGTCTCCTCTATGGCCATAACAATAAATTCAAACCTTATTGGCAAACTTCTTAAGATGTTTTCCATCACTCTCCAGCTTTCAAGTGTTCAGCCATAAGATCTTATTTGATTTACTCCTCCAACAATTTGTGTAAAAGATGAGCCTATTGTCTTATACCCCTTGATATATATTATTTCAAAACCCTTTCTCAACATTTGCAAAAGTTAGTGCATCCAAAATGTAATTACCGTGTATAATGCCACAATGTGTTTGACACTTGAGTGGATGGAAAGCAACCTATCAGAAATTATCAAAAACAAAGGAGGATCATTCTCAAAGGAGGAAATGCCCAACATTTCCTTCCATATTTTCAAACGGCTAACACACATGCACAAAGAGGGTATGGTCACCCAGATGCACAAAGAGGGTATTGTCACCCAGATTTGAAGACAGAATTTGTTAATGAGCGGAGATGTTATTAAAATTATTGATTTTGGGTGGGCTATCAATATACCATAAGAAGTCGGGAGACCACTTCAATCTTATGTTGTAACACTTGCATATGGAGCATCAGAACTACTGCTGGGATCCACATATTATATCTTCACAATTTATATTTGGTGCAACTTTTCACTGGTTACCCGTTCTTCAATGGTTATATTGTACTAAATATTGTACTGAGCAAGGGTATATTTTCACTGGTTACCCGTTCTTCAATGGTTATATTGTACTAAATATTGTACTGAGCAAGGGTATATTTATATTGTACTGAACATTTTTACAGCTTAGATTGTACTAAATATTTTTACAGGCTCCTCGAAAGAGTAAGTGCTAAAGCCATTGACCTAATCAAACATTTGTTATCTTGGAATCCGAAGAAGAGGCCCAATATTGTACTGAACAAGGGTATATTTATATTGTACTGAACATTTTTACAACTTAGATTGTACTAAATATTTTTACAGGCTCCTCGGAAGAGTAATTGCTAAAGCCATTGACCTAATCAAACATTTGTTATCTTGGAATCCCAAGCAGAGGCCCAATTCCATAGAATCATTGCAGCACCCTTTCTTCTGTCCGAGTTACAACATTAACAGGTCAATTCCTCCACCTCCGCTTGCCCAAAAATCTCTTGTCGTCTCGCTATCCCACTTCCACCACATATCATTCTAGTGGACCCTGTCAATATAGTGCTAAGCAAAAGTCTAGCAATCATGCAGGTGGCTTCTTGGATTTGAAAATAAGCTTTAATTATGTAAGTTATAATTGCTCTTCTGTTGTGAATATGACACTTCTATGGGGCAATGTCATCTTGAAAAACCATCTCCAGTAAAGGGCACGTGAGAGATTAAACAATCAAGAAGATGGGAATAGCAGAACCACTGAATCGACAGTGATAGTGGGCGAGTGAGTTTATGTTTGTTTCTAAACATTCAATTCGGAAACAGAATGGTTATCTGAAGTCGTATCAAATTCCGGCCTCTCCTTCATTTGAAAATATCACATTATACCCATTTCTAGGAATGGGGCGTAACAATTATACACCCACTAGTTCCCGATAATAAGATTAATAATCGAAAGGGATTTGGTGATTAGAAGGTAGTCTATGCAAATGAATCAAACATGCGTCAGAATTTGAATTTCACAGTGTTTTAAATTTTATTTGAATATCTTTCTATATAATAAATTCTTTGACATTTGTCGGCTATATTTATATGACATTATTTTTAAATATCTTTGTATGATAGATTCTCTTTATTTTAGTGCATTTTTTTCTATGATTTATATTAGTAAAAAGGATAGTATATTTACATAGCATTCCAGTTTTTTAATAAGAAAATCTTATTGTCTCTTGTATTGAAATCTTGTTGGTGTGGCCATAACTCCCCTATAAATTTTTTTAACAAAATTATAGGACCCTTCCTTTCTCAATTGTGGAAATTCTCTTTATTTATTGATGTTTTGGGTGATTCATAATTTATTTGGTGTGTATTTGTTTAGTTTGGGAATTGTTCACATGTTAGTCATGTGTTGGTTATTACGATTATTATGTTACTTGCATGATGGTTACCTTTTGCGACATGATGTGGCACCATGGTTGCCATATAATCACACATGGGGTTTTTACTCTTCCCTTGGCCTACCTACATTAAATAAGTTGATCATTAGTAATAATTGTATATTATTACATTAATACACATTGTAATATAAAATGTGAATTTATATTCAACATATATGGTAATTATGTAGCTTATGGTAACTATATATGAATAAATATAAATATTATTTTGTAATCATTTGTAAAAATTACAAATTATATGTATTACTATATTGTATATATACATTTTGTAGCATTACCCATGACATCTTTTATAATCACAATCCGTATTAACATACATTGTAGATGCAAAATTCTATTAATAGAATAGGGACAAAATCTTTATTGCAAATAATATCTAAATTTAATTTATATATTGTAAATATAACAAAACTATACCAAAATTGTATTTAAATATAAAGTTGTACGTTGTAGCGTAGGTTTTAACCCCATACATAAATTATCTACATACAAATTCTAAAAAATAGAAAATAAACAATGACAAGAGCATAAAACATAAAACAAATATACACAGATACTTTCCCCTCGATCCCAAAACCGGGACTACTAGATTGATTTTTCATTATATTTTGTTGAATGTTACAATATAATATATATATATATATATATATACATGCCGGAGTATCCATAAACCCCAATCCATTAACCGTGGATTAGAACATAACCATAGTTCGTTTTACCGAATCTACAAAATGTAATAGAGAGAAAACCATCATGCCCAAAACCATGTGCGAAATCCATGCAGAAAACCATCGGTAGGTTCACCCACCTAATATAAGGTCTAAAAAAAAATTCTTGCGGCACTACCTTGGTCCCTATGTAGGGGGGCTACTGCCCCTACAAACACCACGACACGGAAGGATGTTGCCCCCCTTGTGATCCCCTTGCTGCGCTCAGCGTAACGTACAGGGGGGGCTACCATCCCCACCTATGACCCCACCGCGCGTGGGGTAGTCATGGAAATAATATAACACACACCTAACATTCTCCCACTTATTGTTTTCTTTCCACAGGGGACCACAGGAGAGCTTAGTGATTGGTCCACCCCTGCAACACCCATTGTTTCTCTACTTCAAGAGAACTTCTTAGTGCTCACATAATTTATCAATGCATCTGCAGTATTTTTCAAGTGTCCACCTTTAGAAGCAACGCCTCTTTTCCCTCAACCATATCCATGACAAAGTAATACTCAACATCAATGTGCTTTTTCTTTGAATGATAAACAGGGTTCTTTGCCAAGAAAATTGCACTTTGGTTGTCACGGTCTATCCTTATAGCTCATTGTACTAACCCCATACTTGAACACAATCTATGTAACCATACTACTTCCTTTCTTGCATGAGTGCTTGCCATGTATTTTGCCTCTGTAGTTGAAAGTGCCACTAAAGACTCTGACCTTTTACTCATCCAACTAACTACACCTCCAAATAGGTTAAACACATACCCACTTATAGATCTTCTCTGATCTAAATTTCCGCTTAGTTTGCATCAACAAATCCACTAATGTCCAAAACTATATCCAATCCTGGTCTTCCTTAATAGCACAAACCATAATCACTAGTGCCACACAAATAGCTAAAAACCCGCTTCATTGTTGTTCAATGCTCCTTTCTTGGTTTTGACACAAACCTGCTCAATACTCCCATTGCATGTGTAAAGTCTGGTTCAGTACAGACCAATACATATATCAAGCTACTGACTGCATTTGCATATGGAACACGGGACATATCCTCTTCCTCTTCTTGTGCCTTGGGACACTGTTCAACAGATAACTTTACACCTACAGGAATAGGAACCTTCACCGATTTATTATCCTACATATTAAACCTCTGCAATATTGTCTCGACATACCTCCTCTCGTTTAACGAGAACTTCATCTTTGTCTTATCTCATTTAATTTCCATGCTCAAATATAGTTTGTAGCACCAATATCTTTCATGTCAAATTTGGAGGAAAATTGGGTCTTCAAATCTTGGATAATTTCTTTTTCATTTCCAATGACCAACATATCATCCATAAACAAGACGAAATAAATAACAAGGTCACCGATAAATTTGAAATACACACAATGACCTCCTTTGCTTATGGTGAATCCAAGTCCCCGTATATATGTATCAAATTTATAATATCACATCCTTGGTGATTGTTTTAAGCCATACATAGACTTTTTAACCTGCATACTAGTTCTTTCTTTCCCTTCACTGCAAAACCTTCGGATTTCTTCATGTAGATCTTTTCTTGCACATCCCGTGAAGAAACGTTGTCTTCACATCTATCTATTCTACCTCAAAAATAAAAAGCAACAACAAGAGATAAAAGTAATCTAATAGAAGCTACCTTGGCAACACAAGAAAAAATATCACGAAAATCAATTCGGAGCACCTGGGAATAACCTTTTGCTACCAACCGAGATTTGTATTTTTGTACCTTGCCTTCTCCATTCATATTCTTCTTAAACGCCCATTTTATGCCATTGGGTTTCCTTCAAGCCGGCAAATCTACCACATCCCAAGCCTCATTTTTGTGCAAAGATTTCATTTCATCAACCATGGCCTCTTTCTAGAGTTTTCTATCCTTTGAATCTACTACATCCCTCACAGTTCTTGTAGAAAATCTGTGTGTAGGTTAACCCGATAATGCAATATAAATCAAAACAGAATACTCTAACCTACTTCTATTATCAATTTAGAGAAGCTTAAGGATTGATTAAGATCGAGATGAAAACATATAATCAAAAGAAGAAGAATCAATCACACAATACACATGAAAATACTTTGGGGAAATCCTTCGCTAAAAACCCCACTATCTGTATTATCATACAAGGTGGAAATACATAGGAATTATACAAAGCCTTAGCTCTCATAGCTAGCCAGATCTCAGTACAATCCTCACAGATGTTCATAGGCAATCCTGGCTTCTCAAAAACCTTCTCATCTGCCCTCCAAGCTCCTATCTCTTTGCACTGTTCCTAGTGGATGATTCTCACCTCACCAAGTGGAACATTGCTCTCACACGCTGTCAGAACTGTGCAATCCTCAAGTAAATTTTCCTTTTGCATGCATGAGTTTTCTTTATAGGAAAACACATGCAACTCATAGTACATTGTCCTTGACATTTAGTTCAAATGGGTCGTTCTCAGAATAGACATGCATGAGTTACTGATGAGGGAATCTTCGGTTATCTGGAGTACACTCGTTGAGTGCATGCATGCATCAATTGACTGATAACTCACAATTAGCTTCCCAAACAGTTTGGAACTAATTTAATTAGACTTAACTCAGTAAATTGAGTTAATTAATTACAACTCAAATATAACTCAATCTGATCTCCTTATTTTAAGGGATAACTCTTGCATGACTTCATAAAGACTTCTAACTTGAATTTCTCCAACTAATTAATCCATGATGAATTAATTAATTATTTTCAAATAGCCGGTGAAACTAAATTTGATTTTAGTTCACAATTTTAATTCAAGGACAAATTAAAATTGGAATATTCTTGTTTCCACATTTCAACACTCCCTCTCAACAAGAAATGGATTATTTGCCACCCTGATCATGTCTCTATGCAACTTAAATTTACGCTTTGACAACGCCTTTTTCAAAATGTCAGCATCTTGCTCCTCTGTTGAAATATACTGCAGCAACATGATTCTCCTCACTACACAGTCTCTAAGATGATGATACTCGATGTCGATGTGCTTGGACCTATCATGAAATACTGGATTCTCATAGAGTTTGATACAACTTTTATTATCACAATAAATCACAGTTGAATCCATCCTCTCATCAAACAAACCAACTAGGATTTTCCGCATCTAGATGGCCTCACATGCTACCTGACTTGCAGCCATGTATTCAGCCTCTTTCGAGCTGAGTGCAACCAACCTATGTTTCCTGCTATACCAAGAAATTGTTGTTGACTGAAGGTTGAAAATCCCTCCTCATGTGCTTTTGTGATCTGATGGACTCCCTACCCAATCTACATCAGTGAAGCTCCGTAGCTTCACTCCCTTTGTCATTTTGTACCATAATCCATACTTAGATGTGCCTTTGAGGTATCTCAATACATGCTTTGCCATCTTCCAAAACATCTTGGTAGGCTGAACCATCGTTTGACTTAGCTGGTTCACTGCATAATACAAATCTGGTCATGTGTTCACTAAGTATATCAGTGAACCCACAAGCTGCTTGTACACAGTAGCCCCCACTACTTCTCCTGAAGTAGCATCATCCTTCCTCCAGTTACCAGCTAGAGGAGTCTACATGGGCTTGCACTTCTCCATGTGGAATCTCCTGAGTATCTTGTTGGCATACTTTCCCTGAGATACAAACAACTCCCCATCCTGATTCTTCGAAGCTTATCCTGGAGTTCCAATTTCCTCTGGTCGCTACTATTCTGATAGAGGTCCTTCAATGTCTTCCACATTGAAAATAGAGTATCCTTCCCATGGAGACTCAAGACAATATTGTCTCGAACTCCCTCAGGGATGATCTGTCTCTCATTCACCACACACTTCTTCCACTTAGCCAACTCTTGTGCATTAGTTAAAGTTGGCTTTTGGATTTCTTGATTAATGAATTCCTTCAAGCCATTGTCTTCTAATACAACCTCCATGTGATCTTTCCATGATATGTAATTCGAGCTACCTTCTAAGGCATACTCGAGTCTCAAGCCATAGAACTCCATTGGCCAACCTTGAAGTATGATAAGAATTTGATTTTTCACCTACAACCCCAAACTTCAAACTTTGAATTCTCTTCTGAGTATACTTTTCACAGCTCTGATACACTAGGCTCCAATACCATGTGGAAAATTTGTGTGTAGGCTAACCCGATAATGCAATATAAATCAAAGCAGAATACTATAACCTACTTCTACTATCATTTGTGGAAGCTTAAAGATTAAGTAAGATCAAGTTGAACACATATAATCAAAAGAAGAAAATCAATCACACAATACACATGAAATACTTTGGAGAAAGCCTTAGCTAAAAACTCCACTATCTGTATTATCATACAAGGTGGAAATACAAAGGAATTATATAAATCCTTAGCTCTCATAGCTAGCCAGCTCTCAGTACAATCCTCACATATTCTCACAGCAATCCTGGCTTCTCACAAGCCTTCTCCTTTGCCCTCCAAGCTCCTATTTCCTTGCGCTGTTCCTAGTGGATGATTCTCACCTCACCAAGTGGAACACTGTTCTCACACACTATCAGAACTATGCAATCCTCAAGTAAATTTTCCTTCTCCATGCATGAGTTTTCTTTATAGCAAAACACACGCAACTAATAGTACATTGTCCTTGACATTTAGTTCAATTGGGTCTTTCTCAGAATAGACATGCATGAGTTACTGATGAGAGAATATTCAGTTATCTGGAGTACACTCGTTGAGTGCATGCATGCATCAACTGACTGATAACTCACAATTAGTTCCTCAAACAGTTTGGAACTAATTCAACTGGACTTAACTGAGTAAACTGAGTTAACTAATTACAACTCAAATGTACTTCAATCTTAACTCCTTAATTTAAGGGATAATTTTTGCATGAATTCACAAAGACTTCTAACTTGAATTTATCTAACTAATTAATCCCTATTGAATTAATTAATTATTTCCAAGTAGCTGGTGAAACTAAATTCGATTTTAATTCAAGGACAAATTAAAATTGGAATATTTTTGTTGCCACATTTCAACAGTTCTCAGATCATCATCAGTAATAGATAAAGTAAAATTTAAAACAAAATAATATGGCCTATACTTTTCGAGTTTCTTTCTTTCTCAAACTCATCTTTTCATAGTTGGAGTTTGTGGCTCTTCATATTTTGATTCCTCTTTTGCTAGACTCTCATTCTTCCACCTTTAGCTGTAAACTCTATCTTCTGAGGTTCCTTTAGTAGGAATTCATGTTTAATAACATCTTTCACCTCTCTAAACACCATATCTCTGATGTACACAACTTTCCTTGTTCCTGGGCTCCAAATCTTATAACCTTTTCAGCCATCCTTATACACAATAAAGATACACTTTTCAAATTTACTATCCAACTTTTTCTTTTCTCCTTTGGAACATATACATATGCATCACATCAAAGTACCCTGAAATGTAAAAGAGAATGTTTCTTACCAATCTATACTGCTTGTGGATTCTTATCCTCCAACGCTAATGACGGTGATGATCTGTTGACCAGGTAACATGTAGTCTCCATTACCTCTGCCGAGAATCCCTGTTCTAACCCGACACCACTAAGCATGCTTCTTGCCTTTTCCATCAATGTCCTATTCATTTTTTCTGCAAGTCCATTTTGTTGAGGTGTGTATGGAGTAGTCTTATGTCATTCTATACCACACTTCTTACATAACTCTTCAAATTCCTTCCTGCAAAACTATCCACCATTATCTGTGCCCTAACCCTTTCTCTTATTCTTTGTCTAGTTTTCCACGAGAGCCTTAAATCTTTTAAACCTATCAAAGAATTCAGATTTCTTCCTCCGGAAATATATCTATGTATTCCTTGAGAAGTCATCTATAAATGATACATAATACACAGAATTACCCAATGATGGAATTGACACAGGTCCAAACACATCACTGTGCACAAGCTCTAATATTTATTTCACCCTCTTAGCACCAAAGGGGAAACTCACTCGATTATACTTCCCATATATACAATTTTCATAGAAATCAAAATCCAAAGAGAAATTAGACATAACTTCTACCATACCATTACCATGAAGTATTCGAAGGCTCTTCTTTGTAATATGTCTAAGCCTTTGATGCCATAGCATGATCTTTTCTCCAGAAACCACTAGATTTTTTGCTCCACTTTCAGGAACCATAAAATTGTTGAACCCATGAATAATAGTGCTACCCTGACACTTCTACAGAGTTCCAATCCGAACTCCTCACATCAATAGAGTTCTCCCTTAACCATATTACAGGTATCTTTCTCGAACACTATTTTTACACCTGCATCATCCAACTTGCTTACAGAAATCATATTTCTGGCCAATGCAGGAATATGCAGAACACTGGGAAGTATTCTAATCCTTCCACCTTTCAACTTCAACTTGAATTTTCCACGACCAATGATTCTAGCATTCCTATCATCCATTAAGAAGACGTCACGACCGTCATATTTCTCATACTCGCATAACCACTCCCTATGGGGAGTGAAATGAAAGGATACATCTAAAAAAATCAACCATGCCTCATGATCTACATGTGTACTTGAAGAAGAAGCCAATTACTCATCCCCACCTTCATCTGAGGTGGTTTTTGCCTCCCAGGAAGGAACATCATCAGGTTCGTTTCCTTTCCCAAGAGATTTTGATTTATAGTCCCTTTTGGAGTGACATTCCTTTCCGCATTTCCAACACACATTTATAGGTTTTCCTAAAGATTCAGATCTCCCTCTAGATTTAGATCTCCCACTTGAGGACTTATTTTTGTTTCTCTTCTCGGATTGTCCTCATACAAACAAGGCATCACCATTCTGGCCCTCAATATTATTCTGTCTCATCTCCTCTGATAGCAAGGATGAGACTATTTCATCAAACTGTAAGGGAGTTTCATTGCTACTTATTGCTACAACCAGACTATCCCACAGATCTAGTAGAGAACACACCAAGTTTATGCACTTATCTTCATATGAAATTTTAATATCAAAAGATAATAATTGACTTACAACTATATTAAAGGCATTCAGATGCTTTGTCACCGAGTCTCCATCTTACATCCTCAGGTTATACAACTTATTCAATAAGAAATTTTTGTGCACGAGAGACTTAGATTGGTACAACGTCCCTAACTTGTTCCATAAAGCCTTCACCAAGCCTTCCCGTGATACATTCAACAATACAATACTGAATTTGAGACACACAATTGTATTGTGCTCTTTGCCATTCGATCCAACTTTGCCTAGTATTTAGCTAACATTGATGTTGGTTTGGTACGTGGATCTTTCATGATCCACTGATATTTATCCATGATCAGGTCATCCATCTTGATTTTCCACGATTCAAAACTCTAAGCATTAAATTTTTTGATTTCTATCTTTCCACTACTCGACATCTTCTTTCACCACAAGTATCGATCCCCCATATCTCCCATTGAATACGGTCTACCACAACCCTCAAAAAAACCCCTCAACAGCAAAGGCGTCCCCTTGAAGCCAAAACAACTTTGATAATAAATGTATGTTTCAACCTCATACATAAATTACCTACATACGAATTCTAAAAAATATAAAATAAACAATGCCGAGAGAATAAAACATAAATATTAAATACACACTGATTACCTTGGATCCCAAAACTAGGACTACGAGATTGATTTTTCATTATATTTCTTTTAGTGTTATAATACATATATACACATGTCAAAGTATCCATATACCCCAATCCATTAAACATGGATTAGAACATAACCATAGTTCCCTTGATTGGCTCTACAAAATACCATGGCCAAAAAACCATCATGCCTAAAACCATGTATGCAATCCACACAAAAAATCATAAATAAACGTATCCACCTAACATAAATTCAAAAAAACACCTAGTGCGTTGCCTGAGATCCCTTAAAAAGGCCACTACCCCCTTAAAAAAAATATAACACAGCGAACATTTACATGAGCCCCTAACCATTCAAGCGCATACATAAAGTTCTAGCACAATCACACCAAGACATGACCAACATACATTCATCTTTAATGTGGCTCTAGTTCTTATTGTTTCTTGATAAAAAAACCATTGAAAAGAATATCAATATTTAAATCAAAATTATTATTATGAGATTTCTATTTTCTCTCCCAAATCGCGATAATCTCGTCGAGAGGTGAGGTTGGCGGGAAATTTGCTGGTCAACATGAAATTTTTATAATAATTATGATTGCATGGAAGATTTCTCCCATCGTTTTCCTTTCCACGTACCTTCCACACACAACCAATTCACCATTGAACGTAGTCTTCTACAATTAATTTCATCGTTGGCGAGGAATATATTATTACAACTATTTTTTAAGTTATATTAACACGTGTTGGTTTTCTTGTTAACAATACTAACGCCTTTGTATTGTTTAGTTGTGCAGGTGTGAGAAAAGAATCGATGGCGTTCTCCAACAATGAAGGAAACCCTAATTTATCATACTGGGTGAAAGACTTGAATTCCTAATATCTGATCCGAAGCTTTGAACGCTAAGTCAGTGCCAAAAAAAAACTCATAAGAAGACTCGGATAGATTAATGGAGGAAAAATATTTGGAGTGTTAGAATCCCATATTACCCTTGGAGAATTTGTTGGAAACAACAGATCCATGCAGAGTCATACCAACATGAGATTTGTATCCAAGTCATTAATATTATCTAACTAATTATGATTTTTCTGGAATTTTGCAGATATTTTGTGGGAATGTTGGGATAATATTTGATGCAATCAGTTCAACATCTCCCTAATTTTGAAGAAGAGCAGAGTATGCACAACACGTAAAAAGAAAAAGAGGCCTCTCATTACCATACGTAATCAACCACTCCAACAATGTGCAAAGCTTATGGCAATGAGATGCAAGGGATCTAACCCGAACTTAATTGTGAAGATCTCTATCAGAATTGCAACAGTGATATGATATTTCACATTCAACCATTTTCTGAGGGAAATGGGATCAAAGAAGGATTAAAATGAGAGCTGGAAACGAGCAACCTACAGAAAAATGAGGGATTTGACTTGAATGTAGCTGCCAATTGCATGTCAACATGACAGAGGATCTACCTTGCAGGTGTGAACATGAAGATTAACGACCTACTCCATTACACCCAGTTTTCCAAACATTTAATAGTGAAACAATAGGATAGCTCATAATCCTTACTGGCTCTGTCTGACAGTTATGAGAATCCATTTTCATTTCTTTTGGGAAAGAATTTGTGCAAACGGCCAATAGAACGCTTTCATCTCAGAGACTATAGCTCAAAATTTATATTCTCATGGAAGTTCCGTGAAACAAATCTCTGCTTTAAGCTAATTAGTTATGAAATCAAGGCAGGTGCAAGAGAAAATAGAAATTTCTAGCGATCAAGATAAAAGCCTCCTAATTTTTCAAAACGGTTCCTGAAAGAATGTCGATCCAGTACTTGGCATATGTCATTGATTTTTCTAAGAAATTTTGGAGGACTGTAAAGTATCAAATGCTTTAGAAAGAGGTGAGAGTGCATCAGTCCAATGGAGGAGGATTCGAATCCAAAAGAGAAGTGACTCTGCAATTTTATTTCTGCACTATTGTAAGGGATAATAACTTCGTATAAAACATGGATAATAACTTTGTATAAAACGATTGCATGTTAAGGCAGAGATTTTAGGTCACTATGTATTTAGTTTTCACTAATGTAATAAGCCCAAATTGCTCTTAATCTCGATTCTGTAATCGTGAGTTTTTACATGTCATTATACTACATTGGTGGCATATAAGAACATCATGAATTATATCCATTTGCAGACTTTCCCCTTTTTTTAGAATCATTTCACTCTTGGGTAGGAGCAATTCTACCTTTCTTCTATTCAAAATAGGTTTGGCTTTCTTTAGTTCATCTTAGGGTAGTTTTGCATTTTCATTTTTAATTTGCATCAAGTCCTCTAATAAACATGAAAACACATAGGGTTGGTTTGACTGAGCCCTCAAGTCAATCACCCTTTATGTTGATCTAGATCTTTTATCAATATAATTAAAGGATCAATATAAAAAGTATTTCATATTTTGTATATACTTTTATTTTTATTTTATTTAAGATTTTTTTTTTAATTTATGATATATTTTATTTGTAACATTTAACTATAGAATTAACTTTAACATTTTAGTTAGATTTAATTATTTCTTTATTTTGATAAATAACATTATGGAGCTAACTTAGGACAATTGGGATTAATTTTATTATTAATATAAAAACTTGATTTAACTAGATTAGATAATGTATAATTAATAACATAGTTACAAATTATATTATTAATATAACATATATTTAATTGATATTAACCTAAGCCCACGATATATTAACATTAAAATATTTATAGTAACATAGACTAATATTTACCATAACATCTTTAATAACATCTTTTACCTCTCCAAACACCACATCTTTGATGTACACAACCTTCCTTGTTTTTGGGCTCCAAAGCTTATAGCCTTTTCAACCATCTTTATACCCAATAAAGATGCACCTTTCACATTTACTATCCAACGTTTTTCTTTTTTCCATTGGAACATGTACATATGCATCACATCCCAATACCCTCATTTGTGAAAGAGAAGATTTCTTACCATTATATATCTTTTGTGGATTCTTATCCTCCAACGTTGATGAAGGTGATTTGTTGACGAAGTAACATGCAGTTTCCACTGCCTGTGCAGAGAATTCCTATCCTAACCCAACACCACTCAGCATACTTCTTTCCTTTTCCATCAATGTCATGTTTATTCTTTCTGCAACTCCATTTTGTTGAGGTGTGTATGGAATAGTCTTCTGTCATTCTATACCACACTTCTTATAGAACTCTTCAAATTCTTTGTTGCAAAACTCTCCACCGTTATCTGTGTTCAACACCTTTATCTTCTTCTTTCTCTGGTTTTTGACGAGAGCCTTAAATTTTTTAAACCTGTCAAAGAATTCAGATTTCTTCCTCGGGAAATATATCCATGTATTCCTTGAGAAGTCAACTATAAATGATACATAATACACAAACTTACCTAATGATGAAATTGACACAGATCCAAACATGTCACTGTGCACCCTCTTAGCACCAAAGGGGAAACTCACTCGATTTTGCTTCCCATATACATAATTTTCAGAAAAATCAAAATCCAAAGAGAAATGTGACATACCTTCTACCATACCATTACCATGAAGTATTCGAAGGCCCTTCTTTTCAATATCTCTAAGCCTTTGATGCAATAGCATGATCTTCTCTACGCAGACCACTATATTTTCTTCTCCACTTTCAGGAACCATAGAATTGTTGCACCGACGAATAACAGTGCTACCCTCACACTTGTACAGAGTTCCAATCCGAACTCCTTGCATCAATAGAGTTCTCCATGAACCATCTCACAGGTATCTTTCTTGAACACTATTTTTACACATGCATCATTCGGCTTGCTTACAGAAATCAGATTTGTGGTCAACGCACGAATATGGAGAACACCCGAAATTGTTCTAATATGTCCACCTTACAACTTCAGCTTTACGTTTCCACGATCAACGATTATAGCATTCATGTCATCCGCTAAGAAGACATCACTACCATCATATTTCTCATACTCGCATAACCACTCCTTATGGGGACTGAAGTAAAAGGATGCACCTGAATCAATCAGCCATGCCTCATGATCTACATGTATACTTGAAGAAGAAGTTATGTACAGATCCCCACCTTCATCTGAGGTGGTTTTCGCCTCTAGAGAAAGAAAATCATCGAATCCCTTTCCTTTCTCAAGAGCTTTAGATTTACAGTCTCATTTGAAGTGCCATTCCTTTTTGCATTTCTAACATGCCTTTATAGGTTTTCCTGAATATTTAGATCTCCCTCTAGATTTAGATCTCTCACTCGATGACTTATTTCTGTTTTTCTATTCTCGGACCGTCCTTGTATAAACAAGGCATCACCATTCTCGCCCTCAATATTATTCTCTCATCTCCTCTGATAGCAAGGATGAGACTATTTTATCAAATTGCAAGGCAGTTGCATTACTACCTATTGCTACAACGAATCTGGTAGAAAACACAAGAAGTTGATGCACTTATTTTCATTTAAAATTTTAATATCAAAAGATAATAACTGGCTTACAACTGTATTAAACGCATTCAGATGCTCTGTCACCAAGTCTCTATCTTTTATTCTCACGTCATACAGCTTTTTCAATTTTGTTCACGAGAGATTTAAATTGGTACAATGTCCCTAACTTGTCCCATAAAGCCTTCACCAAATCTTCCCCTAATACATTCAACAATACTGAATTTGAGACACATAATTCTATTGTCCTCTTTGCCTTTCGATCCAATTTCGCCGAGTGTTCAACTAACATTGATGTTGGTTTGGTACCTTGATCTTTTGTGATCCACTAATATTTATCCACCACCACATGCTCCATCTTGAGTTTCCAGAACTCAAAATCTCACCATTGAATTTATTGATTTTGTATGTTTTTACAACTCGTCATCTTCTTTCACCACAAGTATCAATCCCACATATCTCCCACTGAACAATATCTACCACCGGCCCAAGAAAAACCCCTTAATAACAAAGTCGTCCCTTTGAAACCAAAACAACTTTGATAACAAATGTATGTTTTGACCTCATACATAAATTACCTACATACGAATTTTAAAAATTAGAAAATAAACAATGGCGAGAGAATAAAACATAAATACTATATACACAGAGATTTTCCTCTCGATCCCAAAACTAAACTACAAGATTTATTTTTCATTATATTCCTTTCAATGTCACAATACATATATACACATGTCGAAGCATCCATAAACCCCAATCCATTAAACATGGATTAAAACATAACCATAGTTTCTTTGACCGACTCTATACAATACCATGGCCAGAAAACCATCAAGCCCAAAACCATGTGCGCAATCTACTTAAAAAATCATAGGTAGACTTGTCCATTTAATATAGCGTCAAAAAACATTTCTCAGTGCATTGAGTGAGATCCATGCAAAAGGGCTACTACCATCGTGCCAAGTGGAGTGGAAAAAAATATAACACACCCAAAAGTTACATGAACCCCTAACAATTCAAGCAAATACAAAAAATTCTAGCACAATCACACCAACTCATGACCAACATACATTCATCTTTGATGTGGCTCTGGTACTTACTGTTTCTTGATACGAAAAACCATTGAAAAGCATATCAATCTTTAAATCAAAATTATTATTATGAGATTTGTATTTTCTCTCCCACATCGCGATAATCTTTTCGAGAGGTGAGAAAGGCGCGAATTTTGTTGATCAACATGAATTTTTATAATAATTAAGATTGCATGGAAGATTTCTCCCATCAACATGAATTTTTATAATAATTAAGATTGCATGGAAGATTTCTCCCATCGTTTTCCTTTCCACGTACCTTCCACACAACCAATTCACCATTAAACATAGTCTTCTACAATTCATTTTATCGTTAGCCAGGAATATATTATTACAACTCTTTTTTAAGTTATATTGACACGTGTTGGTTTTCTTCTTAACAATACTAACGCCTTTGTATTGTCTAATTGTGCAGGTGTGAGAAAAAGAATCGATGGCGTTCTCCAACAATGAAGGAAACCCTAATTTATCACACTGGGTGAAAGACTTGAATTCCTAATATTTGATCCGAAGATTTGAACGCTAAATCAGTGCAAAAAAAACACTCGTAGGAATACTGAGATATATTAATGGAGGAAAAATATTTGGAGTGTTAGAATCCCATTTATTCGTGGAGAATTTGTTGGAAACTACATATCCATGCAGAGTCATACCAACATGAGATCCGTATCCAGGTCATTGATATTATCTTACTAATTACGATTTTTCTGGAATTTTGCAGGTAGTTTGTCGCAATGTTGGGATAATATTTGGTGCAGTAAGTCCGATATCTCCCTAATTTTGAAGAACATAGTATGCACAAGATGTAAAAAGAAAAACAAGCCTCTCATTACCACACGTAGTCAACCACTCCAACAATGTACAAAGCTTATGGCAATGAGATGCAAGGGATCTAACCCCGAACTTAATTGTGAAGATCTCTATCAGAATTGCAACATTGATATGATATTTCACATTCAACCATTTTGTGAAGGAAATGAGGTCAAAGAAGGATTAAAATGAGATCTGGAAACTAGCAACCAACATAAAAATGAGGGACTTGATTTGAATGTAGCTGCCAATTGCATGTCAACATGACAGAGGATCTAGCTTGCAAGTGTGAACTTGAAGATTAATGGCCCACTCCATTAAACCCATTTTTCCAAACATTTAACAGTGAAACTATAGGATAGCTCATAATCCTTGGTGGCACTCTCTGACAGTTATGAAAATCCATTTTTCATTTCTCTTGGGCCAAACTTTGTGCAAATGACGAATAGCACGCTTTCATCCCGCGGGCTAAAGCTCAAAATTTATATTCTCATGGAATTTCCGAGAAACAAATCTCTGTTTTGAGCTAATTAGTTATGAAATCAAGGCAGGGGCAAGAGAAAATAGAAATTTCTAGCGATCAAGATAAAAGCATAATTTTCTAATTTTCCAAAACGGTTCCCGAAAGAACTGTAAAGTATCGAATGCTTTAAAAAGAGGTGAGAGTGTGAGTCCAACGGAGGAGGATTCGAATCCAGAAGAGAAGGGACTCTGCAAGTTTTATTTTTGCACTATTGTAAGGGATAATAACTTTGTAGGAAAGGATTGCACCTTATGCCAGATATTTTAGGTCAATATGTATTTAGTTTCCACTAATGTAATAATTCCAAATTGCTCTAATTCTCAGTTATGTAATCTTGAGTTTTATTTTACTCTATTGGCAACTGGTATGATAATGGATCTTAGCAATATTGTAATTTTCAATAGTTTATAATAATTCATTTTTGTGCAATTATTTATGTGATAAATTGATAGAGTTAAGATAAAAGTCACTAATAGATCCACTGAAACTTTTCAACAATGTGTTGATAACTATTTATCAGCAAATTGTGATTTCCTGTTGTTTTTATTTGACATTGTTATGTATCATTAATTATTTCTTTAGCGTAATAGAAAATGTTATGTTAGATTTATTGAATATTAAATTTCTTACATGTCATTATACTACTTTGGTGGTATATAAGAACATCATGAATTACATCCATTTGTAGTCTCCCCTTCTTTTAGAATCATTTCACTATTGGGTGGGAGTAAAGCTACCATTTTTCTATTCAAGATAGGTCTTGTTTTTTTTCTTTCATCCTAGGGTAATTTTGCATTTTCATTTTTAGTTTGAATCAAGTCTTCTCATGAAGAGGAAAACACATAGGGTTGGTTTGATTGAGCCCTCAAGTCAATCATCATTTATGTTGATCAAGATCTTTTATCAATATAATTAAAGGATCAATATAAAAGGTATTACATACTTTGTATGTACTTTTTTTTTTTTTGGATTTTTTTATAAATTTTATAATATCTTTTATTTGTAACATTTAACTATAGAATTAACTTTAACATTTTAGTTAGATTTAATTATTTCTTTATTTTGAATAAAATAACATTATAGAGCTAACTTAGGACAATCACGAAGATAAAAGTTGCACACTCAATATATTTTCTATTAATTAATAAATGAATGAATTACACACATATTTATACAATCAATAGTCTCAAGATAGGAATTCTATCTTGGACGTACACTAGTGTGGTTGAGAGATTCTCTCAACCATACACTAATCTAGGAGAAACTAAATCCCTATAATGTAGGAACAAACTCCTCAAATGGAGAATTATAACCATAGACAAGTAGGAATTAATAATTTCCAACTCCCCCCCTTAATGACTACTTGTCATGATAGTCAAATCGACCGCCATCATGCGAATTGCATGTACAAAACCTCCAAAAACACAATCTTCTGCCCTCGGACAGATCCACAATCTGCAAATTTGGCGTTTCCAATACAGCTAAATTGATCCGATCTGCCTCTCCTGCAGATCCACTTGAAGGTGAATTGGCGCGATCCTGAATGATAAACCCGCGCCATTGGCGCGATTAATGGCCTAACAGACGTGCCAGTTGGCCACCCTGGCATTGTTGTTAGCGCGAAAACGCCAATTCCCTTCTACTCAGAGAAAATCATCTGAGTCCGAGCCAGGTGTTACTGCAGTCCACCTGCTACTACGAGCACAAAGCTCCTGTGTACACACAGCCACAAAGGCAATCTGCCACCACCGGGCAAGTCCGATTTACCACCACCGGGCAAATCCGCTGACTTCATCTGCTTCCACCGAGCAGATCACAGAGCTTTGATTCGCCACCACCGGGTAGGTCCGATCACGGAACCTCACTTCGCCACCACCGTGCAGATCCAATCTGCTACCACTGAGCTGATCAAGGATCTCAGTTTGCCACCATCGTGCAACTCCTGTAGCCACTAAGGCTCTATAGATGGTTTTTGGTTCACCACCAACTGTCACATTACAATGACAAAAGATGGTTTCAGGCTGACCACAAACCATTACAAAGTGGTTTTGAGATCACCACGAACTTTCAAATGCCTTAGCAAGGCTTACATTCAACATTTGGAGTTTTCTGGTACATACAATAACTATTACAACATACTAGGGAGTCTATTCCATAATCCACACTAAAACAAAAAATCTACTTTGTTGTCCACCATAACTGTTGTTGCTGCTCCTTTATCCCAAGTTCACATCTTCGACATCTTTGTCAAATAACTTCTTGGAACTCCATGCTTAATCGTGTCATTTGTTAGAGTTGCAAATTCTAACAAAATAACTTTGCCTACATTAAGTTAGCTAGGCTCAATAAGGCCAACAATATTTAAACATGCTTCCAAGACGTAAAAAATAAACTTTCATGTTGACAAAATATCAAATTTCTCTAACTTTGCCCAAAGATGATCATTTCTCAAACTAAGAATTCCAAGGCCCACATCGTGTGATGACTTGAACAACATCCATCAATTCCAACCTTGAATAGCAGATGCTCATCCATGATTAAAAAAACTCATCCAGTTCCTTTTCTGGTTATAGAAGATGCTCTGCTGGAGGATACGGCCGGGATCGATCTTCACAACCGTCATTAGATGCCAGCTAATAGAATTTGCAACCATGTCGAGCTTGCCCACACTGCGGATCTGCGAAGCAAAAAACAAAGATGTGCAGCACTCGTAACTGCCATCGCATGCGAGAGATGCACATTAAATAAAATACAGTAGCACTTTAACACGGCCGCTACGAATGCATAGAGTGGTAGAAAACCCTCATCGAATCGCTAGTCCGATACGCCTGTATATAGCCATAAATGTCTGGCCTTCGTTTCTAGCAACCTTCTGCCCTTCCTCCGTCGCGGTCGTCAAGAGATTCATGATAGGATCATTCTTCACCTCTTCTTCTCCGCTGTGTTCCCCATCTTAAAAACGAT
The DNA here is from genome assembly GCA_000404065.3 of Pinus taeda. Lineage (NCBI taxonomy): Eukaryota > Viridiplantae > Streptophyta > Pinopsida > Pinales > Pinaceae > Pinus > Pinus taeda. The sequence continues at coordinate 90,828 of APFE030136251.1, forward strand.
CACAATCTAGACACCCACAACAACTCGAATCAAATCAAAGGACAAGATCTCCTTCCTGGGAACAGCAACGCACAGCTGAATAATTTGGGTTGCAGATCGATCAAACTGATCAAGTTCACAAGTTTGGCGGAGTCCCCAAACCAAGATAAAAACAACTCTTCTGCCAATTGAGATCATCAGTGTAAAAGCATGGAAAATAATAATTGCGGGTTTTAGATATCATCAAGAGAAATCAGCATTCTCACTTCCTGCGAAGAAGACTTCGGCTCCAGGAACTCCTTTACTTCTTTTCTCAACTCGGCGGTCCTGCCTGGGGGACCGCCCGATCCGCCGGCCGCCGCTCTGCCTTCCTTGCAACAAACATTATTCGACTCAATTGCCAGCTATCTCGACAATATCAATCCCAGTGCCGTAGCCACCGCCTCGTCTCATGTCGAATCTCAGCAGCAGCTCAGGAAAGTAAAAGCCTGGATCCAACTGTCATTACCTAAATGAACTATACATTACAATATGCAAGAAAATGCATATAGATCTCTTTTCCTATTCATACCAACCCATCTGCAACGGGATTTGACCATGAAAATCAAACTTTTGACATCAGATTACCATTGGAGAGAGCTTCTGTCTGCAATTCTCAATAATCAAGCTCCTTTCTGCAAATGCCAATCACAGGATCCATCGGAAGAGGAAATAAGCTTGAAGAATCAACTCCTCATGTCTTCCTACAATTGAGATTAAATACCATGTAAATGGATCAACAACATTGAATGGACTAAGTATATGCAAGCGGATCTTGATGTTGCTTTCGTACCACCGTCTGCTGTGTCCACATCCATATTTACAGTTCCCAAATCCCTGAAAGACACAAAAGGGGAAGCATGTGTCCCTCGACGAGTTTCATTGGGTCCATATCATCACAGAACTACAAAGCTTCCTTCAATGGGCGATCACGAAGGAAAGAACCTCTGTATAATCATCACCAGGTGCAACAAAAATACAAATTTCGCCAATTGTGTGATGGAGGAGATCCTGAAGCTGGAGAACGTAGAATACCAAACAGAATGCCAAAAAAAACTTTTAGCAGAAACGCCATATCCTGCCACATTCAGCAGTTCTCCCACACAATGATTCATTTTGAAGATACGCTCCTTCGAGTGACAGCCAACAGAATCACCCACACGGCATTGATCTCAACCATGTGGCACAAGGAATTCTAATCATTTATATCACATCCCTCGAACTGGCCGATATTGACAAATTAGTTCGCATGACAAAGGAGGTCCTTGAAACTTTGTCAGGCATCATGTTGAGATTCTTTAGGGACAGAAAACCTAGTCTTCAAAACCCTTTATTTACTACCTTGTGTCCATATCAAAGGAAAGGCCCTCAATGCCTTTTAAGGTAGCTTCATAATTCCTAGAACTTGGCATAATCCGACCAGAACCAGATCGCTCGGGATCTGCAGAACTTACTGGAGAGCTCCACGCCGTCTAGAGCCGGAGTGACCAACCTTTACCGACACGCACGTGATGCCAGCAAGCTCCTGGTAATTTCCAGAATCTCCAACGAGAAGATCCTCCCTTGGATGGTCTCATCTGTAGGTGCCATTCGGTGCTTTGACTCCATTTCCCTAAGCCAGAAGCTCTCGCTGCACTGCCACGCGCTCCTTCCGGTTCTGATCCATTTCATGCTCTAGGACGATAACCCCCTTCTGAAAATTCACTGCCACAGGATTTCTCTCAACAGATATATGATTTCTCTCTTACAGATTTCTCTCAACAGATATTTAGATATAGATGGACAAACAACATATACTATACACTGTCTATTTTCCCTCAGCCCAGGAGGGGCCAGGCCCTCACAGGCTCTGATACCAAGATAAAATTTGCACACTCAATATATTTTCTATTAATTAATAAATGAATGAATTACACACATATTTATACAATCAATAGTCTCAAGATAGGAATTCTATCTTGGACGTACACTAGGGTGGTTGAGAGATTCTCTCAACCACACACTAATCTAGGAGAAACTAAATCCCTATAATGTAGGAACAAACTCCTCAAATGGAGAATTATAACCATAGACAAGTAGGAATTAATAATTTCCAACTCAGGATTAATTTTATTATTAATCTAAAAGCTTGATTTAACTAGATTAGATAATGTATAATTAATAAGATAGTTACAAATTATATTATTAATATAACTTATATTTAGGTAATATTAACCTAAGCCTAGGATATATTAACATTAAAATTTATGGTGACATAGAGTAATATTTAGCATAAATTTAACACATAGGTTAGTATAATACATCTAGGCTACACTAACACTTAGACTGACATAGGTTAACTCTAAGTGTGGTTTAGCTAAGTCGTTAATTCAGCGTAAGGATTTACTTTTTTGCAAGAGATTTGCAAGAAGGTAGATATGATATTTAGATTCCTATTGGTAAGGAATAGAAACACCACAAATTGGCACGAAGAGAAAGAGAGTAATTGGACCCAATTGAACGAGTCAGAATCACCATTCCAAATGGAAAAGGAGCGGACTTAAGTTCCCGACCGATTAGTCTCCCTTACATGTTGATGAGGCCATTTTGGACCATCAACACATCCTTACATTACTTGTATAGTTTCTTCTACTATTCTTCATATGATTCTTACAATCAATGAATTCTAATTCATCTAATTCTTACATCTATAGTCCACAAAAAAACTATCTTTCCAACAAATAAAAAACAAGGGGGTTCTCCTTCACTAGATCTACTGTCAATTCTTCTATTTGTTCCTTACATTTTTCCAAAAAAATGTCATAGTCCATCAAAATATGAAAGCTCTATGAGAAGTTTATGATGTGAGCATTTGTCCTAACTCCTTGTTCATATGCAGAGAAGAAAAACTTACCTAGTTCTTTGTAAATTCCTCTCTTAGATAGTAAATATGTTGTCCATTTTTTTCTCCCTGTAAATATGAACTAAATTGATATGATGGTAGGTACTTACCAATGTTTTTATGTGTTTCATCCAATTGTTTAGTATGGGGGGATTGAAACTATTGAAACCCTTCACCGAGTCTATGATTCCCTTTGCATCTCCATATACGTAAATGTGTTCCATACCTAACCATTTTGTTGCATTCTGGACTCCTCCCCACAGGGCTATGATCTTTACTTTGTTTTTAGTTCCCTATCCCTATTCCCACTAGAAATGGAAATAGTTACCTAGTTCTATGACTATATAGGCATCACACCCACATTTCCTCCTAGAGCATGCACCATGATAAAAGCCCACTAGAAATACTTGCCATATGTCTCTAAGTTTGTATATTCTCGAGTTATTTTTCTTTAGGAGTGGTCCAATTCCACTGGAAAAACAAGTTTTTTAATGACATCCTGCCGAACCAGAGGTTCTTTTTTCCGAAAAATGAGTGTGTTGCATTTGTGCTAGATTGACCATATTAAGTATAAAGGGAGAAATCTATATAGTTTATGTGTTTTGAATCAATATCTCAAGAAACACATCAAATATGGATAATGTTGAAGTAGTTCTACATTGAAAAAATCCATGACCCCATCCGAAAGTGCCCTCGCATAAAGAGAGTGTAGAAATGTAGGTACATTGTCTTTTGTACCACTCTTGTATAAGAGGAAGATCCCTGGACCTGAGTAACCTCTTTGTTGAAGGTTGATCCACTTCAATATTCACTCTTGAATTTCCAACCATATAAAACATTTAATTTTATTAGGAACATTCAATTTCCATATAGCTTGAACCCATCTTGGAAACTAATTTTCCTTCTCTTTCCTAGGCATACCAATGTATATGTCTTTAACCATCGAGAGCCCCTTCTTGAGTATTCAAGGAGATACCTTCATTTATGATATTTGAAATATATTTATCCCATTTACAAACGAAATCATTTGGCATTTGTAAATCCCCTATTATTTTCCATGCTTGGTGGTCAATAGAATGTGTATTAAGATAGAAAATATTTTTAAGAAAGATTATCTCTTTTTAGTGAGGGAAATAAAGGATATGTAATGATAATGAATGCTTTCTCACCATACCTTCAATTCCAATCTTGATGGTGGGTCCATCCCCAACCTCCCATCAAAAAAACCCCAAGAGAAAATGCATAATTTTCATCATACGTTTCTAGATGTAAGATGTGTTAGTTTTCTTCTTAGCCCTAGATCTTATTTATGTAGTGAAAGTTTGTCCAAACATATACTTTTGATTTATAATATGAGACCAAATACCAGTGTACGATACATCTCTCCACATATTATTAATGATCAGTTCCAATTTAAAGTAGTTGGATCTATGTTCCCCCATCCACCTTTTTCGATAGGTCTAGCTATGAGGGTCCATTGAACCAAATGAATCTTTCGAGAGAGTAATGAGCTAGCCCAAATAAAGTGCCCCATGATAGTTTGTATCATTTTAATAAATTTCTTGGGAAGAAGAAATAGGTGCATGCACTATACCGCAACATTTTATAAAATCACATTTCAAATAATCATTCTACCTCCCATAGTCAACCATCTATGCTTCTAGCAGTCTAGCTTCTTGTGGAACCTCTCGACCAACCAACTCCAATCCTTGTTACAGTAAGATTGAAACCCGTGTATGTGATACCTATATCAATGTGTTTGTATCAAAACCTACAGAGAGTATTTATGTCCTTTGTCACAAACCGCACATTATAATTGTGTATCAAAATAGATTTCGAGCCATTCATGCATAACATGTAGCCTCTCCAAAGGACTTGATGATGTTATAATAACATGTCGATTCTAAAATGGTAGCATGTCCTTCAAATAGAAGGTCATCAATGAACATTAAGTGTGTAATATATATTTGTCTAAATACTCTTACCTAGTTACTAATCCTTGGACCCTAGCATCTTTCATTTTTTTGCTCAAATTGTCAATAACCAAAAGAAAAAGTATGGGTGACACTCTGTATCCCTATGTCGAACCCTTTTTAGCAAAGAAGAAATGGGAGGGAAGCCGATTTATGATGAAAACAAAATTTGTGGTCTTGATGGAAGCCATAATCCAGGGAATATTCGATGGGGACATACGTACTTTGATCAATATGAGTTTAAGAAATTCCAAATCAATGCAATCATATGCCTTGGTTAAATCCACCTTGAGAAGGCATCACTTCTTCTTGCAATTTTTAATAGAGAGTAGAATCTTCTGTACAATACCTATGGGGTTTTAAATTTGTCTGCCTTTAATAAACCTGAATTGCTCATTAGTGATATGTTTAGTTAGTATCCGTTTTAGTCTTCGAGCGATCAACTTAGAGATCAATTTATACACAGTGTTGCACAGGGAAATCAGCCTGTAATCCATAAAAGGCAGGGTATTTTCCTTCTTAGGAATGAGAGCAATAAACGTGGCATTCATAGCCCTTCGAATATACCCTTTAATCCTTTATTCCTCAGATGTTGCCAAGAGGTATGGAATCATCAAATCTATGGAGTGTATAAAAATTTCAAACCCCCATATGTCGTGATCCTAACTCTTCTCCTGCATACAATCTCTCAACGTCTTAATCAATTCTTATCTATTGATGGGATGCCCCAATTTAACATTATCCTACACCGAAAACTTATTAAGGATGTGTGAAAGAAATTATGTTTGAGAGTGGAAGGCGTCTTCCTGATCCATATAATGGATCTTGAAATGTGAGATGGAAGCTTGTTCCAAAGAATATTGGGAGGAACAGACATTTCCATCCGAGTTCGGATTTTCCTTATAAAATTTATATTTTTTCTGATATTGAATTGTCGATGGAAGTATTTCGTGTTTTAATCACCCTCTTGTACCCATAATTGTTAGATAAAAACAGTGCGCAGCGGAAAATAAAAGACAAATACAATATCAAAAATCATACACAAATGACACAGTGATTTAATGTGGTTCACCCAACCAATCTCAGCTACGCCCACCAAACAGAGGCATCGACAATCTTATTATTAAATAGGAGATTACAAATAATTTATTTCTTCACACACTCTCTACCTCATCCCAATATCTCTACGGCGATATTTTTATAGCTAAGAGAATAAAACTGACTCATAAATCCTGTCACAACAAATATAGGATGAATTAACTCTTTCCCAATGAAATAGAGCTAATATAGTTACAAATCCTATTGTTTTCACCTACATGAGATTTTTGCCTAATTTATTAAAACTGAAAATCTCAACAGTCTCCACCTTGACAACAATTAGCCTGATACCCTGTTTCTTTATTATTTTTATCTTTTCTGCAAGCCAAGAGAAGCCAAACACCAACATAGCTTCTCTAACAAAACTGGTTTCGTGAACATGTCTGCACAGTTCTCCTTTGTATGCACCTTTTCAAGAGAGACTCCTCTTTCATTCATACCCTGTCTTACAAAATGGTACTTGATTGGTTTATGCTTTGATTTACTATGATATGCCAGATTCTTAGCCAAATGTATTGCACTTTGACTGTCACAAAATAACTTGATGTTGTCCTGCAACCTACCAAACTCACCAAATAAACCTTTCAACCAAATTTCTTCTTTGCAAGCATGAGAAGCAACAATGTATTCTCCTTCAGTAGTGGATAAAGCAACATTGCTCTGTAGCTTTGACATCCAGCTAATAGCTCCACCTGCAAGAGTAAAGACATACCCTGATGTTGACCTTCTCTTATCCAAATCGCCTGCAAAATCAGAATCGACATATCCGCAAACAAATTCACTACTTTTATTATAAGTGATACAATAATCACTTGTGCCTCTCAAATACCGAAGCACCCATTTCACTACTAACCAGTGTTCTTTACTTCGATTTGCCATATACCTGCTGACAACCCCAACTGCATGTGAAATATCTGGTCGAGTACAAACCATCACATACATCAAACAACCTACTACATTGGCATACGGAATTCGAGACATATATTCCTTTTCTTCATCTGTATTAGGACATAAACTAAAAGAAAGCTTAAAATGGGAAGCTAAAGGGACTCACACAGGCTTCACATTGTTCATACCAAACCTCAAGAGTATTTAACAATGTAAACTTTGAAACGGGAACTGATATTGTTACCCGTTTCGTAGAGATAGAAAAAAAATGACCCGATTTTCAAAAGTGGTGATGCAGAATACACATGTTTTTTTTAGAACATGTTTTTTGGAACTTTAATTTTTTTCATGTTCAAGGATGAAATCAAGTTTTAGAATGGTAGTGATTTTCATGCTGATTTTAAAAAGTGAGTATTCTGCATCACACCTTTTTTTTAAAAGACCTATTTTTTTACTTTTAATTTTCTAGTGTGTGAAATGTGAAAAATTATTTTCTAAATTTGATAGTTTTTGAAGTCGTCATCTTATTCATATTTTCTTGTTCTCTATCTTAATTTTTTTTTTTTTAGGGGGGTTTTTATTGTTTTGCGTTTTTAAATTAAAAAGTCGATAGTTTGAATTTTAGATAAT